>CM035793.1:49582452-49724952 GCA_020466265.1 Siphamia tubifer | reverse complement strand
CATACATGTCCATGACGCGCTGATGAGGCGTCTGATTGGCTCAGTGAATGACTGCGTGAAGGAACACCCCCCCACACCCCTTTGGCTCTGTGTGTATTTACCATCCCAGAGTAACATCCAGCTAGGTTTCGTGCCGTTGCTTGTTTTGAAAATGTTCAGGAAAAAAACTACACTTTATTTAAAAAGGAGAGCACATGAACCAGTTTGCTCCGACATTTTTTTTTAAGTTTGTGCAGCAGCTACTGTGGCACCATCTTCTCTTGTAGATGCTAATGCTACTTCAGATTCACTATAATGGGGGAGGGGCTTAACCCCACATGGGTGATGATAATGTCCTGGTGACGTGTAGTGGACAGACTTTTTCTGAGTGTCTGGTTTCTCTGGTGTTTTATATGAATGACGGTAAATCCATCAGTAGAGGAGACACACCACACAGCATGTGTTGGTAACTCTGGGTGAGCCATCACCATGGTAACTCTGGGTGAGCCATCACCATGGTAACTCTGGGTGAGCCATCACCATGGTAACTCTGGGTGACTCCAAAAGGAGCGTGGAAAAGTGGTTTTCAGTGGAATGACCGCTTTAAAGGTGTTGTAGGTACCTGGGATGTTGTAGATCTGGCGACGGCTGTCATGCTGCAGTCTATTGCTACTGCTGCTGCTGCTTCCACCGCTGCCACAGTGCTTGGCACTGGTCATACCCATGAGGCTGCTGGCCACAGAAAGCTGGGAGGCCTGGGCGAAGTTGGACAGGACACCTCGTGCTGAGTTGGACAGACCTCGCTGCAGGGAGGCCTGAGGCTGGGGAGCCTGAAGACATGAGGAAACATGTTGTTCAGAGCCACGCGATAAAAACAGTTACAAATACGTAAGGTTATTTCAGAAGAAGTGGAATAACTGTTCGTTGTTGGTGTTGTGTTGGAACTGCTTAACACTCAAAGTTCACTTGTGTAACATTCGTGGTCATGTGAAGTTCAGGCCCTGCAGGAAGACATGCTTGTGATGTTCATCCTCCTGATGTCAAGTCAACCTGACCTACTTTTTAAAAGTTGGTACATGCATCCACAGATTTTAATATGTTTGCCTAGCCTAGCCTAGCCTAGCCTAGCAGTGCTATCTCTATTCATTCCATGTATGGGTCTAGTGGTGCTTCATAGTCAGAGGAGGCGGGGCTAAAAGGTTGTCTTTCAAATCCTCTGTATGCAATAGGACAGTACGACAACCAATCAGTGTAATCTTTAGGATGACGTAGTTAGAGCGTCTGAAAGTTGACGGAGGAGTCTGGAGAAAGTTAGGAATGACTAAACAAAATGGTGGATTATGGAGCTGAACGACTGTTGTCGCTTCTGTAAAAAGAATTTAAAGATTGTTGACGTTTTCTCACATTCTTCACTCATCTGTGATAAAAGGAAATCTACACCTGTTGTTGTTCTTCTTCTATGGTTGTTTACACTTGTTTCTCTACCAATCATCACTTTGTTAGGCCCGCCCTCTGACTCTATACTTCACTGTGATTGGTCGACCAGTTTCAGGGACATCTAGACAAAAGTTACATTGAGTGAAACTAGACTACTACAGTAGCACATAAGATTTTCTGCGGCTAGGCTAATGTTTGTCTATTGTCTCCATTATGTGTGAAAACATAATATCTCAGAGCGCCCTGGAGGAATTTTTTCCCACATTTGTCAAAAAAAAATTCACTGGGACTGGGGCAAAGATGAACTGATTAGATGGTGGTGGTCCAGTGTCCAAGTTGCTGTGACACAAAACCCAAGATATATCAAATTGAACTTATGGTGAATTAATTAGAAAGTAAATGTTTACTCCATTCATTTCATTAAAAAAAATTAAAAATCAGGATCATTACTTTCAATGAAGTGGACAACAGCTGACAAAAGATTCACATTGAAGGGAATATACAAGGGTTGGATAAAAAAAGGTGCTGACATCTGAGGGTGGGGCGTACCTGGCGGAGGGCATGATGCCGGATCATGGTGTCGGTCTTTGAGGAGTTGGGGCCAGTAGCAGCCGAACTGGGGGAGAGGGCCGCCTGTTGCTGGAGTCTCTGTTCAATCTCCTGTTGGAGGAAAAACAGTGTCAATACAGATTTGACTTTCTGTGGATCAGTTGTAAGAAGGAAGTCATGCTTCACTGTTTCACTATTCAGAACACCACCTGACACCCTACAGAACAAGCTAGCCTCCAGTTGCAGAACGTAAACCCTGTCAGTCAGTTCAGACACAGTCACTGGTTCTATATTTTATTTGTTTTGTTGTTCCTGAACACACTCCTCTAAAAACAATTGATGGTATAGAGTAGCATGGTACAGCTCATTAGCACATTCATCCTGTGGATGATTGTGGAAATGCTGGAGCCAATCCCATCTACCAACAGGAGAAGGTGGGATAAACCAAAGGCATGTCATTAGATTGACCAGTTAGATTGAATCTCATTTCACCCCTTACTCCTTCACCTCTGTTTTGCATGTCCACATGTAGAGGTAGGTGTGTCCCAATTCACACTAAGTCAGAGGGGTAGGGGGAAGGGGAAGGGGGAGGGATTTATACTCCTTCAAACGAAGATTTTCCAGAGGCAGACTCCAAACGGAGGGATAAGAAAAAAATTTACCAGAACACAATGTGAATTCTTTTAAAAATGGCGGCATCTACAAAATAAGCACACAATTTTCACCATAAATAACCATTTTTATGTTGTGATAACTGTTGTATAAAGTTTGACATTGTCATAATGTGTAACGGTCATTTGCAAAATAAAACGCACATGAAAAAAAAAAAGCTATTTCCATATTCCCGATTCGACGCAGATATTGGTATAATATGTTCATATCCAGGAGAACGACACAACTACAGCAGCAGACATGTTAGTTTAGTTCTGGTTAAAGCTGTGGTTTTTAGTTACGTAACAACTGATGGAGTGAACTGGTGACGAAGGTGAGTGTTGAAGGGGTGTCCCAGTTCATAGGGGTTGATTTTCAAGCCCTACCCCTTATAGGTCCATTTGAAGGGGTAAAGTGTAAGGGTACGGGTATTAAAAAAAAAACAGTAATGGGATTGGGCCTTAGCCTATAACGATGCATGTCATTGGGCTTTGGGAGGAAACCAGAGAGAACCCACATAAGCCCTGTTTCCACTCTGCTGTTCAGTACGGTACATTTCAGAACACTATGCTTATTTTCGCTTTCCCATTACAACGAAAGAGTACTGGTCCCATGGTCCCGTTACTATTTTGGCCACTCTTCTGCTTGGGGTTCCAAGCCTACCGTACCGCTCCCAAGCACTGCCAGATGGTGATTGGTTGACGACAAGCATCTTTGTGCGGCGCGTGAGAACAACAAACCGAGAAAAAAAAAGAACAAACGGCGCCATTTTTAAAGTCCATCTGCGTTGGAAAAGAAGAGAAGATGTCTGGCAGTGGAGTTTGTGATGGGGTACAAGTTTTATTATGCACTATTGGTGAGGAGGCGGTGCAGCGGGAGTTGGACGGGGCTGTTCGCAATGAAAAAGTGTTCCAGCTGGTTTGGGCTGAAATGGCAGACGGGCTTCATTCGAGCGGCGGTCCAGTGCCGGAAAACTGTGCAGCGATTATCGGCAGGTGAAGGACCATAACAGTGGGAGTGGCTCAGAAAAAAAGCACTGGAAATGACTGCGTTATTCCTCTACTTTGTCACTCTGTTTATATTTCCAGCAGGCGACGTGCTTCATAAGATGTGATGACACTTCCAACAAACAGCACACCTCCTTCTGAAGGTCTCTGTACCCGACCAGACCTGACCCGTACTGACCCATACTGCAGAGTGGTTATAGACACAAGGAGAACATGCAGATTCCACGTAAAACAATCAATGCTGGTTCGTACTGGAATCAAACCAAGGACCTTCTTAATGTGACAGTACTAACTACTCTAATATATGTATGATGTCATCTGTCAGAAGTAGTTTGTAAATGTTATGTCATCATTTCTAGAGTATTTATGCCTGCTCTGTCATAACCAGACCCACTTCTGTCTGATACCCTCCCCTGTCATTCTGGAGTTAAACTAAAACATATCTAGACTGTTGGGAGATGCTGAGCTCAGGATGCTCGATGGAGCTCATTTTGGTAGAACATCTGTTATCACAAAGTGCTTTGTGGCACTAAAATGAACAAAAGCTACGTGTCTGAAACGTGTCATTTTCTATGTGTAGCTGTGCAGCTCAGAGGTAACTGTTCTTTCATCTAGCGACGGGGACTTTCAAAGCAGCGATACGCATATGGTAGAAAGAACAATGACAATCATGACATTGTTCAACCGTCATTTCCATCAAGGTACAACGAGTAAACCAGAATAGACTATACCGTTTGTTACCCTGTCCCCATAAGAGAGGTAAGGCTATTATTTTAGTTAGGTTTTTGTTTGTGTTTGGAAGCAACTTTACACAAAAACTACTGGACTAAGCTCCATCAAATTTTCAGGAAACGTACGAAATCCATGTATCTTCGTTCATTTGTTTTTCAAAATAAAACCAAAAATAAAACAAGGAAAAAACACCTTGTTTCTTCATTATTTGTTTCTAAAACCAAAATGAAATAAACAGTGATGCGTTTTTTCCATTTTCCTTTTTGTGTTTAAATCAATAATAGAAAAAATGGATGACGGCCGTTTCTGTTTAATCCAATTTTGACCTGAAGCAAATGGCGTAAACCAGAATTGAATCATTATGGTTTGATCTGACAACAATATTCTCTGTGGTCATGTCTGCAGGTCTTAGGGTGACCCTCTTAGTTTCCACAAATAGGACGTAGGTTTACATCTTTGTCACTGCAGGTCAAAGGTAATTTCCGGTTTACTCAATTTGCTTCAGGTCAAAATTGGATAAAACAAAACAGAAAACAGCCGTTATCCCTTTTTTTCCCATTATTCATTGAAACACTAAAAGGAAAACTGAAAAACTGCACCGTTATCTGTTTTTTCATTTTGGTTTTGGAAACAAATAACGAAGCTACAACTGGTTGCTTCGTTGCCTTATTTTGAAAAATTAACGAATGATACATGGAATGTACGAGATGGTCCAGAATAGATCCCATGAAAGTTGTGTGAATGTAGGTCAAAGGTCAAGGTAACCAAAACTATGTTTCCACAATGATCCGAGGACAAATCAAGATGTTCCTTTTCATTCCTGTGTACTCAGTTTAACATTCTTTCTCTAGGACACATGTGAAGACTCTAGGTCAAAGGTCGAGTCCAAGGTCACAAAGCTCAAAATCAAATTTTCAACTATTCATTTGCGTCTTATACTCGGTCACTTGTCTATATGTGTGTATAGATTTTTACCTATTGTTGACACAAGAGGTCAGGGGTCAATCGGTCAATGCATAAAAATGACTGGCAATAGAAACTTAGTTACTAAGATTGACCAATGGTAAACCTGGCATGAGCTTCAAAATTATGTCATGTTTGATTTTGAGTGACCTTGAAAGGTCAAAGTCAAAGTCACATGATTTCAAAGGATCATACCGTCAATAAGAATACAGATACGTTCCTAGTTAGTATTGTTGATATCCATTAAGTGATAAAACATTTGTGAGGGGCGGGGTTTGTTGGGTCTGGCACCACTTGCTGGCTTATTGGAATTGAAGTAGCAGGAAGTACTTTGGGAAGAGTGAAGGAAAAAATATACCATGATATAGGTTGTAATTTTCTTTTTGTTAAAACTGTAAATCTGTATTGAAGGATGTAGAATTTGAGGAAATGGTATCAAAGTCTATATTTTATCAATGATATCCACTCATATTAGTTTTTTATGATGCAGCAGATGCAGAGCAGACTGACTCAGCGGAGGAAAGGGTTCAACACAGCAGCATTTACTCACAAAAGGAATTTAATGACCTGAACAGAAACTTAAGAAAATAATAAAAAAAGTGTTAACGGACCTGTTCCTGCTGCAGGGCTTTGACAAAAGCGTTCTTCAGCCTGTTGGTGTGCTCAGCCTTCAGAGCCTTCTTCTGATTGGACGTCATGCACTGCTCACACAGGATCCGGCCGCTCTTCTCCTGCTTCCAATGGGGTGTGAAGTCAGTTCTGCATTGGGCGCAGAAGAAGGGTTCCATGCGGGCCAGTGTCCCTCTGAGTTTACCTAAAAACGAACACTGGGTTTAAGCCAACAGTCTGCCCACACTCACTGGCAAAAAAAATCTTTTAAGTGTATTTTCAAATTCCCTCACGTTCATGCTTATACTAAAGCATTCACAATACTTTTGTCATTTTAAACATTATGATATTTAATTAGTCCTGGGTCTTATGGTATTCTATGTACTATATTTTCCAGACTAAAAGGTGTACTTAAAGACTTTAATTTTCTCCAAAAACTAGTGTGCCCTATGATCCAGAGTGCTTTATAGATGGATTATTTCTAATTGTGCTAAGTGACTTGGAATTTTTACTTTTTATCTCATAAATTTGGCTTTTTATTTCATAATTTTCACTTCCGATCTAATAACTTTCATTTTTATCTCGTGATTTTGATTTCACTTAATGTGCCTTATAGTCCAGTGCGCCTTATATATGAAAAAAAAACCTTTTAAAAAGTTAACCATTCATTGACAGTGCGTCTTATAGTGCAAAAAAATACAGTAATACTCAAGCAAATAAGTAATAAAAAAATCTAGTAAATATGGCCAATAAATGCATACATTCATTGATTGCATATTAAATAGAATGTGATGTAAGTAGATTATAACAGATTTGGGAATCATTGTTTGTGCTGCAGATAGATGTAATTTGATGTCAGCGACACTCTCTAAGCTAACATTAGTCTCTGTTGCAGACAATGACGATGACAGTCACAACACACTGAATTCTATTTAGAGGTAGAGTCTCTGTGGAACCTTGTCTTGTTTTTTTTTCCACAAAAAAAAATCCTTGCACCTGCTTTCGAGGTTTTTTTGTTGCCTTTCTTCTGTTAATCTGTATCTGCAGCAGTGTGCAACACTAGATATTAAGCGTGGAAATGCAGTCACCTGGTGTAAACAATGACCAGTATTTGTACTAATGAACAGACTGAGGTGGAAGGAGGTGTTCAGGGCACTTTTTACATCATCAGTGAAGTTCTGTTTAAATCTTTGCCTTCTTTAATATTTGTGTCCAATGACCAGGTAGTGTCTGAGACTTACCCTGGCTGTCGAGAACGCTCTGCACCACCTCCTCCAGACCCACCATGTAGATAAACTCGCTGTTGGCGGCCGAGGGCAGGAAGTGGAGGAGCGGGGCAGGGGGTTTTGGGGGCGGGATCTCGAGCAGGGTTTTCTCCAGCTGCTTCCTCAGGGCCAATTTTGCCGCCGCTTGGCTGCTGGCCTGGTCGGCCAAGGAGCCCACTCCTCCGCTGACTGTGGACGGGCTGACGGCTGAGGCTCCGCCCAGACCTCCTGCGACGCCGCCTGCTCCTGCTGCTGCCGCCGCCTGCATATGGGCTAGGTTCATGTACATTGCACTGGAGCCTGAGCGTTGAGATGCTGCCACCTGTTGACTGGCCTGGAGGAGAAACACATGCCTCAATTTAAGAAAGACCCAGCTAACAAATAGTCCAAGTTACAAAAAACCTTTATGTCAATTTTTCATCTCTGAATATGAAAGAAAATTCAATTTATCAAACGAAACCCTTGAGATGTGAATACAGTACTGTACATTCTGTACGTAAATACACACTGCACATACTGTATGTATATACCCATTGGCTATGAAGGAGCTACCCATGATGCTTTTGGTGACCTTTGACCTTCATTCATCACAGAGTTACTGTTGTTTGGTGAGTTTTTCCCAATGTGTTCATTTAAACTTTATTACAGTACGTATTCATTATCCATCATGAGCTCAAAGAAAGTGATTCTGGTGCGAATGAAAAGAAGAAGCGACTACGTTATTAATAGAAGTGAAACAGGAGATGATAAAAAAAGGAGGCGGCAATGATTTTGACTTTTTGTCTCATAATTTAGCCTTTTTATCTGAACTGTTTTATCAGCACTAATAAAAGACATTTCATCAACTTTCCAAATTCGTGGGAAACAAACCATCCCTAAAAATGTCGTGCTATCGCCCACCTTGATGACGTACGCCTTGTATAGTTTAGGAAGATTATGAAAAGTGGTCAAAGGCGATCATGTTTGGATTGATATTTCACCAAACGTCCGTCAACAAATATTGTTGAAGGTGAAAGTGACAAACACAATGGTATGAAAATGTCAAAGTCAAAAGTATGAGATAAAAAGCCAAAATTCCAAGTCACTAAGCACTACCACAATTGGTCCATATATAAGGCGCTCTGGATTATAGGGCGCACTGTCATTTGAGAGGTCGTTGGAAGACTTAAGTGCGCCTTATAGTCCAGGAAATACAGTAAATCCTTCCTCCTCAGTCTGTACACAGTCAGGATATGGTCCAGATGGTGTGGGGTGTGGGTGGGACTTTGCCAGGGTCTTTACCTGCTGGTAGCTGACGGGGTTGGCCAAGCTGGAGCTGGAGCGGCCCATGCCAGGCTTGGAGGAAACCCGCTGGCCGTGCAGCTGGGCAGGGTTGGGCGCTATCACACGCTGGGACATGAGCATGGGCGGGAGATTGGCATTGGCTGCTGACCTGATGACTGTGTGACCCTGCAGAGAAGCACAAGTAACAATCGATTTGTGACCCGCCACCACGAAACCAGGCATAAGTGGCGCTGAGCCGTTCAGAGCTACAGCCAAATTTAGGCTGGAAGGTGATTTCTTATTTGTGTTCACACCTTATCAAAAAACGGTACCTTAACACCTCTGTGTTCACTTCCTGTGGTCATTACATTGAAATCCAATCAATAAAGGTGTTTATTGAGTCAATTATTTAAGCGGTGACAAAAGTTCAGGTATTGCTGAGCAAAGACAAAGACGACTTCCACCTCTTTTCGCCGAACAAAACGATCTCCGTTCCGTGGGTAAACACCCAAGTGTTTGGTACGAGGTAAAAGCTTATATTGAATGTTCTGTCCAATGGTGTAAGCCAAATGATTATAATACGTCACACTTCTGTCCTATTATTATAATATATAAAACTTCTGTGACATGTCCATCAGAGTGTCCTTTAACATCTGTCAACAATTTGTGTCAATGGGATACAAATTATTATGCGTTGCTAAGGACTTCCTACCCCAAAACAGTCCAAAACTTTAACGGACAATATCTAAAAATATGCAAATTGTAAAATATGTCCAAATGTGGATATTAAAATGACCATAACTTTGGTTCTACTTGTGATAGAAACATCATTTTTTCACCATCTTAAACCTTAGTTTCCACTCTACCAAGATACACACATAACTCTGTTTGGATTTACACACACTTATGCCTGGTTTACTGGTGGTGGGTCACATTTAAGCTTTTTACACACACACACACACACACACACACACACACATACACACACACACACACACACACACACACACACACACACACACACATACGCATACATGCACACACACACAGACATACACATACACATATACACACACACACACACACACACACACACACACACACACATACACATACACACACACACACACACAGGCTTGTAATCTGAAAGATGTACCATTAAATGTTGATGTTCTGCATCACACAGAGCCTGTTGATAACATGTCATCAGTGGAACAATAAGGTTTTTTATCTAAGTAGAAAATTATCAGGTGATCTCCTCTGTTATTTTTGGGTCACCTTTAGCTCTCAATAAACCTCTGGCTTACATTATGACTGAAAACATTCTTTAACTGTCGCTGCACTGTGAATTTCTTCTATCTGGATCCACAGCGATGGCATTATGCTGATGTAATGGCAGGTTTTTAATATAAACACTGGGAGACTTTTAAACAATGATTCGTCTTTCCTTCAACACCAAAAAGTGCTGCTGAGTGTCTGCAGACGTGGAGGTAACGTTTCAATAAGTAAATCTGTGATCAATTCAATTGATTCAATGAAATGCATTCCCTGATTTTTGTCGCTCATCTGTTTTTATGATAAAGTGACAGTAAACTATTTTAACTTTTGCTCTATAAAATAAACTGTATACAGTCATACAATTACTAGACCTCCCTACAATATCTCATTTGTAAAAAAAAAAAAAGGGTGAGTCAGTTGAGGCATGTGACCAGGATGATTATTAATAACCAGGAGAAAAAAAACAAGCAAAAGTAAAATCCTGGAAGCAAGATTTTTAAGTTCAAGCCACAAGTTATGAATGTGTCCTCATGACATTATTATACTACACATACTGAAGGGAGGAACATTTCCATAACATACAATCATTGCTGGTTTATCAAATTAAGAGGCAGATGTTTTCTTTATGCTTAATAAACTGTTAGTGATTGGCTGAAATCCATAGAGGGGGCTGATCCTTTTTTTTTTTTAAACATCAACCTAATACAGGCTGCAGATATTTGGAGCCAATACTGATTTTTTTTTCCTCTGTCAAATGATACTTACAATAGAAAAATAAAAATTGTGGCATATAACCTAATAAATATTACTACTCCAAAAATGTTTTTATTTTTTATTTTTAGTGTGGACAGTAGTCTAGCAGTGCAATCTCTATTCATTCCATGTATGGGTCTAGTGGTGCTTCATAGTCAAAGGAGGCGGGGCTAAAAGGTTGTCTTTCAAATCCTCTGTATGCAATAGGACGGTACTACAACCAATCAGTGTAATCTTTAGGATGACGTTATTAGAGCGACTGAAAGTTGACGGAGGAGTCTGGAGAAAGTTAGGAATGACTAAACAAAATGGTGGATTATGGAGCTGAACGACTGTTGTCGCTTCTGTAAAAAGAATTTAAAGATTGTTGACGTTTTCTCACATTCTTCACTCATTTGTGATAAAAGGAAATCTACACCTGTTGTTGTTCTTCTTCTATGGTTGTTTACACTTGTTTCTCTACCAATTGTCACAGCGTCACTTTGTTAGGCCCACCCTCTGACTCTATACTTCACTGTGATTGGTCGACCAGTTTCAGGGAAATCTAGACAAAAGTTACATTGAATGAAACTAGACTACTACGATAGAACATTAGATTTACTGATGCTAGGAGGAGCTAGTGTGGCTAGGCTACTACGATAGAACATTAGATTTACTGATGCTAGGAGGAGCTAGTGTGGCTAGGCTACTACGATAGAACATTAGATTTACTGATGCTAGGAGGAGCTAGTGTGGCTAGGCTACTACGATAGAACATTAAATTTACTGATGCTAGGAGGAGCTAGTGTGGCTAGGCTACTACGATAGAACATTAGATTTACTGATGCTAGGAGGAGCTAGTGTGGCTAGGCTACTACGATAGAACATTAAATTTACTGATGCTAGGAGGAGCTAGTGTGGCTAGGCTACTACGATAGAACATTAGATTTACTGATGCTAGGAGGAGCTAGTGTGGCTAGGCTACTACGATAGAACATTAGATTTACTGACGCTAGGAGGAGCTAGTGTGGCTAGGCTACTACGATAGAACATTAGATTTACTGATGCTAGGAGGAGCTAGTGTGGCTAGGCTACTACGATAGAACATTAGATTTACTGACGCTAGGAGGAGCTAGCGTGGCTAGACTACTACGATAGAACATTAGATTTACTGATGCTAGGAGGAGCTAGCGTGGCTAGGCTACTACGATAGAACATTAGATTTACTGACGCTAGGGGTGTCTAATACGGTGAGGCTATGTGGACAGCCGTATCTCCAAGAACATGAAGGTGCCATAAAATTTGTCAGTAAATCATGGCAGGGGAAAAAAAGAGCCTGTCAACACAACCGGTCAACACCAACACAACAGGCCAATACATATATACAAGAAGAAAACTAAAATATTGGCTCATATATCAGTCTATCATTACTATTTGTTACTCTCTATGTGAACAACAATGTCTTTCATGAGACAGATTTAAAAACTAACAGAAACCAAATGTTCTTAGACACAGTGCTACTGTTGGAGGTTAAGGTTTAAGGATAAGGCTTTATTTTGTCTTATTTCTTTTCAAAGTTAAAGATAAGGGCCATAATATTAGCCATCAGTCAACATCAGCAAAGGTCTGATATTAATGTTAATTAAAATATTGTATTGATGGCGATTAATCAGTACATATAACACATGTGCTTTATAATGCCATTCTGACCCACGGTCCAAAGTGGGTTTTTTTGTTTTTTTAATATTTGCATACATCTATTAATTCCATTCATTTAAAATTGTATGTATTACAATGATGATAAATCAAACTCCACAAGTTATAAAAAGAGAGTGGAGAACCACAGTGAAGGACAGACAACAGATGAACATCCATTTGTAGATGAAAGGAGGGGGGGCAGGTCCATCCATCATGTACTATGTTCTGAATACTTCATTCAATACTTTAATACTATAAAAAAAAGGTCACATTTTTAAACTATGAGGTGCGTACTGAATGCAATGTGTTCTCAACAGTCCACAAAGTCATACTCAAAATTGGACAGCAGAGGGCAGCAGCTGCTTAAGCAGTGCAATAAGAGCCCATCATCATCCATACTAAACAAGCCAATAAGACAATCACACAAAGACCTACACACATACACACTCACACATAAACACAGAGATGTGCTGAATATTTAATACCATCTCAACATGGAATGGAGGAGTGAGGCTACGTAATGCAAGAACAAAGGCTTCCAGCAGGAAAACGTGTCGTAATGAGACACAGTGAAGATTCTACAAAACAACTAAGGCACTAAAACATATATAGGGCTATAATCTACACCAAAAACATTTCCACCAGCTAACATCTCAGCTCGTTCACACAAGACTGATTAAATGGGAACAATGAGATTTCAATTTCTGTTAGTGTTCTTCCAAATTAAATGTATTCCAAGCGCAAGACTAAGCACAGATTTTAAAGGGCAGAAAGGAAGCGCAGATCTACCGATCCCCTCTGGTTGCCTACATGCCCACTGATCAAGGGGATCTAGTGTGGGGATCTTCAGTAGAGGGCTGAGGCCGTGCTCAGAGCTGGTGTTGAAAATGTCTTTGATCTGATCACAAGTGGTCAGCTGTAAGTACATCTGTTCACACTTGGTGTTAAAACCTTTAAGCGATCACATGTGATTGGATCTCACTTTCCTGATCTATAAGCAAATAAACAAGGTCATCTCTGCCCTAAAACACTGTGAAAGCATTTATTTCAGGTCTAACAGGTGTGGCTCACCATGAAGACGTTTCACTAAGGATGCCTGTTCAGTAAGTCCTTCAAATGTCCTAAGACACATTACTGTTCACCAAGAGAACGTGGACGTGCGTCCCACAACACTTCTGAGTGATCAGATCTCATTGCATCCTAAATGCAGCACATCCATCCACACTTTTTCCCCCTCTTTCTACTAACATGATTCTTATTTCTTCTGTATTTGTACATTCTTCAATTTTTTCTAATGGTATATCTGTGTTTTTATTTATCACTTTGTAAACTTTTAACCTGCCTATTTGGACACCAGATGGAAATTAGCCATCTGGCACATTTACATATATGTATGTATGTTCATTAATGTGCAATGTCCTAAAAAAAGAAATAAAAAAATACCTTAGCATTACAGGTGCCCAGTGTGACAGGAAGATCATGGGGATGGATGTTAGTTTTGATCTGAACAAGCCTCACATAGCCTAGCTGCGCTAGCTCCTCCTAGCATCAGTAAATCTAATGTTCTATCGTAGTAGCCTAGCCACACTAGCTCCTCCTAGCATCAGTAAATATAATGTTCTATCGTAGTAGCCTAGCCACACTAGCTCCTCCTAGCATCAGTAAATCTAATGTTCTATCGTAGTAGCCTAGCCACACTAGCTCCTCCTAGCATCAGTAAATCTAATGTTCTATCGTAGTAGCCTAGCCACACTAGCTCCTCCTAGCATCAGTAAATATAATGTTCTATCGTAGTAGTCTAGTTTCACTCAATGTAACTTTTGTCTAGATTTCCCTGAAACTGGTTGACCAATCACAGTGAAGTATAGAGTCAGAGGGCGGGCCTAACAAAGTGGCGCTGTGACGATTGGTCGAGAAACAAGTGTAAACAACCATAGAAGAAGAACAACAACAGGTGTAGATTTCCTTTTATCACAGATGAGTGAAGAATGTGAGAAAACGTCAACAATCTTTAAATTCTTTTTACAAAAGCGACAACAGTCGTTCAGCTCCATAATCCACCATTTTGTTTAGTCATTCCTAACTTTCTCTGGACTCCTCCGTCAACTTTCCGGCGCTCTAACTACGTCATCCTAAAGATTACTCTGATTGGTTGTAGTACCGTCCTATTGCATACAGAGGATTTGAAAGACAACCTTTTAGCCCCGCCTCCTCTGACCCATATATGGAATGAATAGAGATAGCACTGCTAGGCTAGGTTAGGCTAGGCTAGGCCTCACAGAGACACTAACAATGACAGCCCTTTTGAAATAAGACATATTACACAGAGGAGAATCCTTTCATTTGATTCTCCATGAGGATCACACTGCTTCAACAAGACAACGGGGTAAAAACAAGGTCTTCCATTGTGTAAGTACAATATCATGTCAGGCTAGTAAATCTAGAAACACACGGGTCTAGCCAGGCTGGTAAGCACACACTGCCAGAAGAGCTAAGAGCTCCTCTCTCTGGCCTGTTGAGGGTTACACATGTGCAGTGGTGGCAGGTACACACTTATGAGCTGCAGCACGAGGGAGGATTTCTAAGGTAAAAGGAGCCAGGTTCTGTGGACTTAAGAGGATGTGCACAAAACTCCAAGTTTATATGACACAGTTTGCCCCCAGTTTGAGAGGAAATTGTGATAGGCTGATTTTTAAAGGCACATCAAAGTTTACAAAAAAAAACCTTAACCCAAAAAACAAAAACAAAACGCTGCTGGAATTCTATAACAAGAGCTTCCATTAGAGTGTGTATGTCAGAAAAGAGGAATGCTGACAACTCATCCTAAACATGACAATGAACCACTTTACTCTTTATTGTTTGTCATTAACTAAGTAAGAACATGTTCTGTTTCCAGTATCAGTATTCTTTGTTTTTGTTGTGCTGATAAAGAAGTAAACATAACCCTGGGGTTCAATGATGTTTATCTGTATCTGAAATAACTTGAACCCTGTGTAACCTCTTGTCCTGAGTATTGGTCTCAACACCCTCTAAAACTGAGCTGCAACATCCTCTACCAAGTCACTCAGGCCTAACGGACAGACTTCAAATTATTCTGTTAGATCAGCTGTACCACTGAAAAGTACCACGCAGCACAAACACACAAATGATCTGAGAGACCAGATGAACTTAAAATAAATAAATAAATAAAAAAAAAAAAAAAAAAAGGAAAACTGGGAAACAGACCAAGTGTGAAGCTGCCTTAAACATATCTTTCAGACAGAAAAATAAGAACATGCTGATCTCTGAATGAGGTCTGAACAATGGTTCCCACAGACGCACACAAACCTGTGCAGTGCGAAGGTTCTGGGGCTCCGGGTTGTGCAGACCAGGCCGGACAGGCAGCTTCCCCAGGCCAGGAGAGCTGTGGATGGGTGGAGGCTGCACAGAGGAGGTGGCGTTCTGCACCACTGGGACCTGCACACACATCATTAATAGAATTACAAACACAATGGCAGTAACAACACCTCTGTAACAATAAAAAAAGCACATCTATATTGTAGAGCCCCAACTGTACATACTGTATTTTCTAGTCGATAAGGAACACTTAAAAGACTTTCATTTTCTCCCAAAATGACAGTGCGCCTTATAATCCACCGCGCTTTATATATGGATTAATTCTGGTTGTGCTTAGTGATGTGGAATTTTGACTTTTTATCTCATGACGTTGAATAGTTGAGGTCACCCTGTATGAGTCTCCAGTTCATCTCAGGACTGAAAATATATAGACAAACAATCACTGTCACATTCACACCTATGGGTGATTTAGATTAACCAGTTAACCGGTTAACTAGTTAACCTATCAGTGCATGTGTTTGGATGGTGGGAGGAGCCAAAGTACCTGGAGAAAACCCACACAGACACGAGGAGAACATGTAAACTCCACACAGAAAGGTCTGGTGTGGGAATAGAACCAACAACCTTCTGTCTGTGAGGCACCAGTGTTAACTACTGCACCGCCTGCAAATAAGCAATGTGTATAATAAAACATTTATAATTAAAAAAAACCTAAGCGAAAGCCAGTTTGAAAAGATGGGTTTTAAGAAGAGATTTGAATGTGAGTTCCTGATGGGTAGTGGGAGTGAGTTCCAGATGTGGGGGGGCAGTGGCTGCAAAGGCTCGGTCCCCCAAAGTCCAATGCTTGGTGCAGATGATGGGCAAGAGGAGGTTTGAGTTAGCAGAGCGAAGGGTGGGGCGGTGCTGTTAGAGGAGGTGGGAAAGGTAAGGAGGGACAAGGTTATGAAGGGACTTGAAGGTAAGGGGGAGGAGTTTAAAGTGTTTATGCTAATGAACAGGGAGCTAGAGAAGTGGTTTGAGGACAGGAGTGAATAAAGAGAATAGGTGGATTTCACATGACGTCACATTGGAAGTGAAGCTCAGTGAGTTTTCCTTTGGGTCAAGGTTAGTTGTCTATTGTCTAATGTCTATGTTTTGTGTAGTTTACGGCTGCGACAATCATTCTAACTAAGAGAAGGAACAGTGATTTTTTTAAGAGTACCACAGACTGTCATTCACAACGGTGAGAAATGGAAAAAGTCAACAGTAAAACGGTGGAAAAAGTTAATTTTAAATCTGCGTTTGCGATCGGGAGGAGCGGATTCTGCTAATGCTAATGCTAATACCTGTGTCTGCAGCAACCACTTGGTCAGAGGTATCATCCATAGCTAACTTTTTTTTTTGTGAATGTGCTATATATCATTAGGTTGTGGTTAAATGTTCATTTACACTGTTGTAATATGGTTTAAATACACACATCAGGATGAGCTACATGTTTGTTTACATTAGTTGCTACTGCTAGCAGTGACTAATGTAAACTTACATGCAATACATCTTGACGTTGCATCTTTGCAAATAAAACACTCACCCTGGTGAAGACCAAATGATAATTATCACTGAGCCTTTTGGTACCGAGGTTGTGGACCCGCCCACTGACAAAAACCTTCTCTGTCTCCAAACTTTTCTAGTCTTTCATCTGCTGCTGGTGTAGTAGGATGTCTGCAGGACCAGGGAGTTGGTAATATCCACAGCACAGACTGTTGGAAAATCTTTGGGTTCTGTTCAAAAACTAACTAACTGTATGTATCTCTGTTTCGACACTGGGTCTAAATCCGTACAATAAGCACTCTCTTCAATAGTTTCCTCCATAGTTACTTCCTGCCCTCCAGCTGAAATCAAAACACCATCATAGTCACGTGACTGAAACCTACCTATTAAAAAAAAAAGTGGCCAATGTCCCTGTGTTCATCAGGTCCTCACAGTTGACATCACATTCAATAGATGATCAAATCAATCTCAGTGTGTGTGTGTGAATGGTATAGGAAGCCCCCAAAGCTCTGCTGGGGTAACATGTGACTGAACTAAGGTAGGTAAATGGGTAATGACATGTTACTGTGGTTAAAGATGTTAAATGATACACAGGAGGTTGGTGGTGGAAACTAATATTGGGACAATGACTGCCTTTGATCTAAACTTAGTGAATCAATCGAAATTAAATCTGTTGAAAACTGAGGGAAGAGTAGTGATTTTAGTGACAGACTGGAAAACAAAGTTGTAAACAAATTGTTTACAAAGGCAAATTTCAACAAAGTGATAAGTTGAATTGTGGACGCTGCCGCCGATGGCAATAGCTCATCGTGGACTTTGTTCGGATGAGCTAAAAAACTTGTCTGGTCAGTGTCTGGTTCATCAGTTTACACCAGGGGTCTGCAACCCTGGTCCTGGAGAGCCACTATCCTGCATGTTTTAAACCTATCCTTCTGAAACAGGGAAACATCTAAAACATACAGTGGCTCTGCAGGTCCAGGGTGGCTGACTCCTGGTTCACACAATTACTGTGATTTCATAGAAAATGTTCTGCTTCAATACCTCTAATTTGGAAGAAAAGCTGTGGCACAGTGTTGTACCTGAACGACTTCATTGAACGATCGTTCACCAACTATATCATATTTTTGACGAACGTGAACGACTCGTTCACTTTTGCCAAATGAACAGGAAGTTGTGAACGTGGTTATTCTGGCATTTATTGAACTGCGCTCTTATGTAGTTCTTATTTCATTCTTATCACGTTGTAATTATTGAGTCCTATAAGGAATAAAATGGGATCAAAACACAGCATTATCATAGATGTCATTTTTGTATTATTCTGAACTAATGTTGGAAACATAATGTTGTGGAATAGACAATGAGAAGTGTTGTGGGCGGGGCAGAGAGAGAGAGAGAGAGCGAGAGAGAGAGAGAGAGATGTTGTCCCGTTCTTGGAAATAAACATTGAAAACGAAACTCACTGAAACCACTCCTTGTGTTCTAAGAACCTGCAGAGGGAAGTTAACCCTGGGGTAAGGTACTGACTTCAGCATTTTCCCCTGATTTCCTGACTATGGTCAGGATAACGTCAGGAACGGTTAATAATAAGTTTAGAATAATAACACAAAAAAAGAAAAAGTTAATTTTGGGATCCATGAACTTCTAGTTCATAATTTGGAAGAATGAAAGATGAACTGAACTATGAACTAGTTCCTAATTAAGGGTCGTCGGCCCGAAGCCCGGCCCTCGGGCCTAGGGCTCCAGTGCAGGACTCTACAGTGGATCAGACCAGTAAAATATTGTCATGATATAACCAATAAATAACTACAATGGGAAATGTTCTTTGTTTTAGTATCAAAAAAGTAAAATAACATGAAAATATTGACATTTACAAACTAACTCAATAAATGTCATTTTAACAATACCCCGCCTGTTATTAAATGTTTTGTGTATATTTTATTGTAATATACATTGTAATGTATAATGTAATGATATCGTTTTACTTCTGTCATTCCTGTTCAATTCAATTTTCAATTCAATTTTATTTATAAAGCCCTAAATCACAACAACGTCGTCTCAGAGGGCTGTTATTTTCCTGGTCTTCCTCAGATCATATTGGGCTGAATGTGGACCCTGAACTAAAATGAGTTTGACACCCCTGCTATAAAACAAGAAGCTATGGTGACTGTGTAGATTAATATTATTAAAAGGCGTGCTGTGATGGGTGGTTCTGGTGCCCTATTTGTCATTTCACAGCCCGTCTGGTCTATTTCCAAGGGGCCTCCTCTTTCTTCACCCCATGCCACCTATTATTAAGTATCCACTATCAAGTACAGGCTGAAGCATCCCAGCTCTGCTCCTCTATGCTATAAAGCTCAGTAGGTCTCCAGGTTATTGTAACACTGCTGCCAGTCATGTCTTGCACTATTAGAAAGCAGCAGGTTCTCTTCCTTGGTGTCATCTGGCACCTGAGCTACAGAGCCACTGACGCCAACCCTGAGGGACTGGAAATGTCAGATAAATGATTAAAACAAACAGGGCCTGCTTTTTACTCCAGACTAACCTCTGTGATACTTTATGTAAGAAGGTCTTAACACGTCAAACACTCAGACAAACAAAGTGTGCAGGTCTGTGGTGTGTCAGAGCAGAGGCAGCACTGACCTTCTGCACCACGTTCTCCTTTTGCATCTGACTCTGCCGGAGCTTCTTGAGCAGAACCAGACGAGCCTCTTCTAGACGAAGCTCCTCTCTCAGAGCTTTGATCATCTGCTGCCTCTCCTCTCCAGTTTTCCCCTTAAAGCACACAGAACAGCGGCACACATTAATGAGGATGATTTTCATCAACAGGTCACAGTCCTCAGCTATGCAGTTAAAAACAAGCATGAAACTACCAAAACCTTCAAATATTAGAATAAAAAACTAACAAGAATAATAATATAACAAGAATAAGAAGGAGGAAAAGAATAAGGAGGAGAAGGAGATTTTATTTGTATAGCACCTTTCATACAAGGATTGTAGCTCAAAGTGCTTCACATTGATAAAACGAGAAAAGCACTCAGAGCGCAGACCTCCGCCAAGGTACACGCCCCCCACCCCGATCACGCCCAAAATGAAATCAGTTCTTCCTGTTCACATTTCCAACGTATCCTGAAAATTTCATCAAAATCTGTCCATAAGTTTTCGAGTTATCTTGAACACAGACAAACAGATAAACGCCAGCAAAAACATAACCTCCTTGGCGAAGGTAAAAAGATACAAGAAATAAAAGACGGAGGTAAAATCAGAAATAAAAGTGCAGGAAAATCACGGACCATGGAATTTTGTATCACAGTACAGTAAAAACTACTGTTAATATTTACTTGTAGGGGGCTATGGTTGATGGTGTAATGTGCTGACTCTGCTGTATGTATTTTTCTGTACTGTATGATGTAGTTTTAGTGTGTTTAACATTTAAAGGCTTGTTGTGTATATGTATTTTATTGTGTTGTAAAGTACAGTATTAACATGTTGATCCTTTACATTTTATTGTGGCGATTATATTGTTCATGTAAAAGTCCGACTAGGGACAAGAGCTGAAAATCCACAGTAGCTATAAACTGTGCACAACAGATGCTTTCTTTATATTGAAACCATATTGAACTGCATTGCCCTCATTTAAATAAAATTCTGTTTTATTCTGTAAGTTGCTTTAAAATAACCACTAGTATGAGCCCCATTGAGTGTGTTTTGCCTTCCGTGGTTGGACTCCCATTGTTTAGACCTGTACGTCTCTTTGTCATGTTCATTTATGGTGCTTTCATGCACCTTTGCCATGTGGGGGAAAAACGCAGAACATTGTGTGACTGATGAAAAATATCATAAATACAGCTATTTGGTCCACTCTCTAAAAAACACACAGCAAAATATGAAATGGTACTTTATCCCAGAGCTCGGCTGCACTTTCTGATGCTCATTCATAAGCTCACGTGCTAAATTAAAGCTCCTTTTCCACAATGTGTTCAAGGCACGACCGTCAGTTTGCCTGTCTGTATGAAAGGGTGGAAACCGAAAATTGGGGGAGGTTAATCAATGTTCGAGCTGTGGCATTTATGGAAGAAGGGGTGATGTTTTGTGTTTGTTATGTGTACAAGCTGACATTTGGGGATTTCATAAAAATGTCACAGAAAAATGCTAGCAGTAACCTGTGAAGACACTATAAGATCAGAGAACAAAGCGTCTGTTAGTATTTAGTTAAAAGTAAGCCTGTAAATACAGTATGGTATCACACAGCTCTGTACCATTCATCTATATACGTGTATGTTCTGATGTTAATGACAGTTTAACGAGATATTTCAAATAGAGGAAAACTGTGTTTAATTAGTAGGAGGGTTTACATGGTAGTTTTTATTCCTGTTTAATTCCAAATAAAAGTCAATTCTGCTTTAAGATGAACCATGAAAAAACAACCAATTCCTGTTGAAAACGTTAATTCTAAATTAAACTTAATTCTGAATAAACTCACTGGTTTATTCCAAATAAGATAATTAAGTGTTAGAGTTAAAGAGTTAATTCCACTTTAACATTAGTCCTGTCATTCTGCGCATGCTCATGGTCGTGTCGTGATTACGTACAGTAAGTTGTTACACCGGCACCCACATATTCCAACAGGCTTCATATAGCCTAGCCACACTAGCTCCTCCTAGCATCAGTAAATCTAATGTTCTATCGTAGTAGCCTAGCCACACTAGCTCCTCCTAGCATCAGTAAATCTAATGTTCTATCGTAGTAGCCTAGCCACACTAGCTCCTCCTAGCATCAGTAAATCTAATGTTCTATCGTAGTAGCCTAGCCACACTAGCTCCTCCTAGCATCAGTAAATCTAATGTTCTATCGTAGTAGCCTAGCCACACTAGCTCCTCCTAGCATCAGTAAATCTAATGTTCTATCGTAGTAGCCTAGCCACACTAGCTCCTCCTAGCATCAGTAAATCTAATGTTCTATCGTAGTAGCCTAGCCACACTAGCTGCTCCTAGCATCAGTAAATCTAATGTTGTATCGTAGTAGCCTAGCCACGCTAGCTCCTCCTAGCATCAGTAAATCTAATGTTCTATTGTAGTAGCCTAGCCACGCTAGCTCCTCCTAGCATCAGTAAATCTAATGTTCTATCGTAGTAGCCTAGCCACACTAGCTCCTCCTAGCATCAGTAAATCTAATGTTCTATCGTAGTAGCCTAGCCACACTAGCTGCTCCTAGCATCAGTAAATCTAATGTTCTATCGTAGTAGCCTAGCCACGCTAGCTCCTCCTAGCATCAGTAAATCTAATGTTCTATTGTAGTAGCCTAGCCACGCTAGCTCCTCCTAGCATCAGTAAATCTAATGTTCTATCGTAGTAGTCTAGCCACACTAGCTCCTCCTAGCATCAGTAAATCTAATGTTCTATCGTAGTAGCCTAGCCACACTAGCTCCTCCTAGCATCAGTAAATCTAATGTTCTATCGTAGTAGCCTAGCCACACTAGCTCCTCCTAGCATCAGTAAATCTAATGTTCTATCGTAGTAGCCTAGCCACACTAGCTGCTCCTAGCATCAGTAAATCTAATGTTCTATCGTAGTAGCCTAGCCACGCTAGCTCCTCCTAGCATCAGTAAATCTAATGTTCTATTGTAGTAGCCTAGCCACGCTAGCTCCTCCTAGCATCAGTAAATCTAATGTTCTATCGTAGTAGTCTAGCCACGCTAGCTCCTCCTAGCATCAGTAAATCTAATGTTCTATCGTAGTAGCCTAGCCACACTAGCTCCTCCTAGCATCAGTAAATCTAATGTTCTATCGTAGTAGCCTAGCCACACTAGCTCCTCCTAGCATCAGTAAATCTAATGTTCTATCGTAGTAGCCTAGCCACACTAGCTGCTCCTAGCATCAGTAAATCTAATGTTCTATCGTAGTAGCCTAGCCACGCTAGCTCCTCCTAGCATCAGTAAATCTAATGTTCTATCGTAGTAGCCTAGCCACGCTAGCTCCTCCTAGCATCAGTAAATCTAATGTTCTATCGTAGTAGTCTAGCCACACTAGCTCCTCCTAGCATCAGTAAATCTAATGTTCTATCGTAGTAGCCTAGCCACACTAGCTGCTCCTAGCATCAGTAAATATAATGTTCTATCGTAGTAGCCTAGCCACGCTAGCTCCTCCTAGCATCAGTAAATCTAATGTTCTATTGTAGTAGCCTAGCCACGCTAGCTCCTCCTAGCATCAGTAAATCTAATGTTCTATCGTAGTAGTCTAGCCACGCTAGCTCCTCCTAGCATCAGTAAATCTAATGATCTATCGTAGTAGCCTAGCCACACTAGCTCCTCCTAGCATCAGTAAATCTAATGTTCTATTGTAGTAGCCTAGCCACGCTAGCTCCTCCTAGCATCAGTAAATCTAATGTTCTATTGTAGTAGCCTAGCCACGCTAGCTCCTCCTAGCATCAGTAAATCTAATGTTCTATCGTAGTAGTCTAGCCACACTAGCTCCTCCTAGCATCAGTAAATCCTATGTTCTATCGTAGTAGCCTAGCCACACTAGCTCCTCCTAGCATCAGTAAATCTAATGTTCTATCGTAGTAGTCTAGCCACACTAGCTCCTCCTAGCATCAGTAAATCTAATGTTCTATCGTAGTAGCCTAGCCACACTAGCTGCTCCTAGCATCAGTAAATCTAATGTTCTATCGTAGTAGCCTAGCCACACTAGCTGCTCCTAGCATCAGTAAATCTAATGTTCTATCGTAGTAGCCTAGCCACGCTAGCTCCTCCTAGCATCAGTAAATCTAATGTTCTATTGTAGTAGCCTAGCCACGCTAGCTCCTCCTAGCATCAGTAAATCTAATGTTCTATCGTAGTAGTCTAGCCACGCTAGCTCCTCCTAGCATCAGTAAATCTAATGATCTATCGTAGTAGCCTAGCCACACTAGCTCCTCCTAGCATCAGTAAATCTAATGTTCTATTGTAGTAGCCTAGCCACGCTAGCTCCTCCTAGCATCAGTAAATCTAATGTTCTATCGTAGTAGTCTAGCCACACTAGCTCCTCCTAGCATCAGTAAATCTAATGTTCTATCGTAGTAGCTCCTCCTAGCATCAGTAAATCTAATGTTCTATCGTAGTAGTCTAGCCACACTAGCTCCTCCTAGCATCAGTAAATCTAATGTTCTATCGTAGTAGCCTAGCCACACTAGCTGCTCCTAGCATCAGTAAATCTAATGTTCTATCGTAGTAGCCTAGCCACACTAGCTGCTCCTAGCATCAGTAAATCTAATGTTCTATCGTAGTAGCCTAGCCACGCTAGCTCCTCCTAGCATCAGTAAATCTAATGTTCTATTGTAGTAGCCTAGCCACGCTAGCTCCTCCTAGCATCAGTAAATCTAATGTTCTATCGTAGTAGTCTAGCCACACTAGCTCCTCCTAGCATCAGTAAATCTAATGTTCTATCGTAGTAGCCTAGCCACACTAGCTCCTCCTAGCATCAGTAAATCTAATGTTCTATCGTAGTAGCCTAGCCACGCTAGCTCCTCCTAGCATCAGTAAATCTAATGTTCTATCGTAGTAGTCTAGCCACACTAGCTCCTCCTAGCATCAGTAAATATAATGTTCTATCGTAGTAGTCTAGTTTCACTCAATGTAACTTTTGTCTAGATTTCCCTGAAACTGGTCGACCAATCACAGTGAAGTATAGAGTCAGAGGGCGGGCCTAACAAAGTGACGCTGTGACGATTGGTAGAGAAACAAGTGTAAACAACCATAGAAGAAGAACAACAACAGGTGTAGATTTCCTTTTATCACAGATGAGTGAAGAATGTGAGAAAACGTCAACAATCTTTAAATTCTTTTTACAGAAGCGACAACAGTCGTTCAGCTCCATAATCCACCATTTTGTTTAGTCGTTCCTAACTTTCTCCAGACTCCTCCGTCAACTTTCAGACGCTCTAACTACATCATCCTAAAGATTACACTGATTGGTTGTAGTACCGTCCTATTACATACAGAGGATTTGAAAGACAACCTTTTAGCCCCGCCTCCTCTGACTATGAAGCACCACTAGACCCATACATGGAATGAATAGAGATAGCACTGCTAGGCTAGGCTTTAATAGCGTTAATTCCAAATTACTTTATTCCAAATAAATAATTCAGAATTAAAAAACACCATGTAAATGTACGGACAGTGAAGGAAAAATCATTCATTACTATTTGACTTTATTGTGCTTTAGTTATGTTTGTGAATGCAGAGCCATTAGTGTTGACTTTTCTCATACCTTGAACATGTCGAGGTTAGCGTGGTGCATCCGCTCTTCAGGACGAGGCGTTGTTCTGGGACTGGATGCCTCATTGTCTGACAGAATGATCACATCTGGAGATGGAGTTCTTCTGTCGTGGTCCGCATCGCTTTGTGGAGAAAAACAGAAACGTAGCTTTGTGTCAGCTGTTCTTGAAATTCACAAACATGTAACCTCTGATAGACTTTTACAAGAGCTTTTATTATGCAACACTGGATCAAACAATGTCAGTTTGGATTCATTGGCTGATATCAATCCCTGAAATTAAAAATTCTGCTACTGATCTTTATTCTAAATTGAAAAAAAATACAGTTGAACTAAACATCAAAGTAATAAATGCATAAATAAATACATACATAAATTCAGATTACTGAACACCAAATATACCGGAATAATTATTATATGCTTTATTGTCAAGTATTTAATTGATCATGAACTATTTCTTATAACTGGTAAATCTATGTTATATCTGTTTTAAGATCATTTCAGAAAAAATAAATCCCAATTTAGTTGGTTGGAGCTTCTGTTTATTTGTTTAGTTGTTTTATGTATCTTCTTTAATCTTCTAACATCCCTAGAAAGACATTTAAAACTAAAGATTTTAAACTTGGGACAACACTGATTAATGTATTAAGGTGTTTTCTGATGATTTAAACACCCGTCAATTAATTAAAAACATAAAATACTATCAGTGACAATAATTTAGTTGCAAACCTACAAGTAATTAACACATTTTGAATGGAATATAACACCAACCTTGAAAAATCAAGGCGATATTAAGTTCTGTTTTTGTACTTTGAGCTATTATTTTCCCTCACAGTCAGTAATTTCAGTAAGAGGTCTGATATTAGCGTTCAGCAGCGATTGGAGCCAAGTTCTGTTGATGCTGATAGTTTGTAAACCACCCCATTGGTGCTGATTAATCTCATCTTTATTAAGCTGTGACTTTTTATGCCTGACTGATGGCTCTGTTTCTCAGTGTTTGCTGAGGGAAGGTTGACCCATCTCTAAAGTCGACTGGTTTAGACCAACTGTCTGGCGTATGGAGCAGCTGACAGCTTTAAAAACAGTGCTGGAGGTCCATTTTCCTGTAATATGGATGTGGACCACTGCACTGTGGACATTCAAGAGTTTTCCAGATGGTTTCCTGCTCTAGTCCAAATAAATGGCTTCATACGGTTTGGTTCAAGGGTCTGACAAGAACAATGTTTACTACAGGTACACACCTTTATAAATCATGTAAATACCCATAATACTTCATCACTGGCACTAAAATGTAAATATTGTGTTGGTTGTATTTGTGCTGAAAGGTTGAATTAAATACATTATGGAATACTAAATACTAAATGATGTGATTGCAAATAATTCACTCCTACACAGAGGCCCGTGTATCACAGGAGTGGCTGTGGCGGGTCATCCAATCACTGAAGGGTTGGTGGTTTGATTTCTGCTCCGTCCTAGTCATGTGCCGTTGTGTTCTTGGGCAAGACACTTCATCATCCTTGCCTCCAGTGCTGCTGCTCACACTGGTGTATGAATACATATGAATGTTGGGTGGTGGTCAGAGGGGCTGTAGGCGTGAACCGACAGCCATATTTCTGCCAGTCTGCCCCAGGGCAGCTGGGGCTACGTACGTAGTTTAACACCGCCAGAGTGAGAATATGTGAGTGAATGAATAATGGATCCACTGTATGCACTTTGAGTATACATTTATTGAAAAGTTCTATATTAATCTAATCCATTATTGTTATTATAATTGTCTACCTTCATAGCTTCTTTTAATCAATTATATTCATTCACTAAATAAGGTGACACAAAGACTTTTAGAAGATTTAAACATGTGAAAGCAGATACTAAATCTTTATGGTATTGATTTTGACGTGATGACAGTGGTGTAGAAGTTATATCCTGATGTTAAAGCCTTGACATTTAGATTATGCTGCTCTACAATTTTTTTAGATAGTAACCGCTTCAGACATTAAATGTGTTAAATCTTACATACTTTAATCAGATGAATCAGAAAAAAAATTACTTTAGTGCTAGTTAGCCCATGTTCTTTTTATATATACTGTATATAAATATATATATATGTACATGTATACAATGGATTAGTAAATATTCCACTATAAAGAACCTGTGTTTGGAAGTAGATCTGGTAGATCAATATTCATTTCGACTAAAACCCATTCTCTTGGTCATTCTAAGAATTTCACATTTTGACACAAGACTTATCTTAGAAACTTGAGCCAACCATCAATTAAAGGGACAGTTCAGTATTTTTCAGATGGATGTGTTTGTCATCAGTGTCTTTACTCTGGTGCACCCACACTGACTTACCCCCCACTGTGTCCTGTGAGCCCAGTTCTGGTCTGGTTTTGGTCAAAGCAAAAGTAGTCAGGTTTCCTGGGGTCAACAAAATAAAACGTGTTTCTTCACAAAACAGTATGTGTTGGAATGAGTGATTTATTTACAAAACAAAATCGCCACAGAACAAAAACTCTTGTTACTTTCTCTTAATAGTGATCAATGTGCTGGCGTTGTCACTGCTAACAGCTGTGTGCCTTAGCAAACTACTTTCATCAGTTGTTGGGCAGTGTTAGCGGTTGCTATTTGCAGGTGCACAGCTGTTAGCAGTGACAACGCTAGTGCAGCGATCGCTATTGAGAGAAAGTATGAGTTTGAGTTTTTGTTCCGTGACGGTTTTGTTATGTAAATAAATCACTCATTCCAACACATACTGTTTTGTGAAGAAACACGTTTTATTTTGTTGACACCAGGAAACCTGCTGGGACTACTTTGGCTTTGACCAAAACCGTACCAGAACTGGGCTCACAGGACACTGTGGGTGCACCAGAGTAAAGGGGCGGAGTCAGAAGAGAGGGGCGGAGTCAGTGTGGATGCACCAGAGTAAAGACACTGATGACAAACACATTCATCTGAAAAATACTGAACTGTCCCTTTAAGACTTGACTTCTCTTTATCACTAACACACGTGTGAACATTTCATTAGTTTTAATTCCAGAAGCATTTGACTTGTAGACCAGTGTTATCTGAGGTGGAATTTCCAAAAGCAGAAACACAGCCAGAGTGGTCCATGAACAAAGCTCTCTCCTGTGGAAGCCATGGGGGCAGACATACTCTCTACTTTAAGACTAGATTGGAACCTTTCATGATCCATCTTTTGGTGATATTGGTATAATACTAGACTGCTGTGGAACTCCCAGGATGCACTGAGCACCTATCCTCCTCTGTCTGTGCATTTCTAAACACTACCATAACATGTCAGTAACGTCTGTAAGTTCCTCTCCTGTCGTTCGTCAGGTTTCCTCCCTCTTCTTTTCTGCATGTAAGTCGGTCACTGACTCTGAACTGTCCTTTACACTGCCTTCATGCTTTTATTTTCTTTTTCCTCCTTTCAGTCCACTTGAGTGGCCCACTTGGGTCCAGCTAAGCCTCCTCCTTCTGTTAAAGACAGTGTTAATTATCTAACGTTAATGTTTTATGCAATCATATAAGATAAGTAACATTAGTCGTGAGGTGAGGAAGGTGATGGAAGAAGAGGTGGAAAGGGAAGACAGCTGTCAGTCTGGGACCCTAAATGGGTACAGACATACAGACAGTGCTGAGATGAGATGATGATGAGATATACTTTATTGTCCCTTACGGGAAATTTGCCTTGGGCAAAAGTGCATATAGTCTAACATCACGTTTTAAAACACATACAGACAATACACAACCAGCATTGTACAGTCATTGAAAGAAGACCAGTAAGATTTGTACAGTCCTTAATAAGAACCATGGTACCGTAGACTCTACGGTGCCATTATTATTTTAATTCCTCCTATACCTATTACCCACCATATGTGGCCCTTCACGGCGTCGAGAACCCCCAATAATAAGCAACAAGCACAAGAAGAATCAAAACAGCAATAATACAAGTAATAATAACTTATAATTACTTTAATAATGAAGCAACAATAAGTAATAAGTAAGAGAAAAAAAAAGTGCAAATCCCCGGACGTAAGAGGGGACATAACTAACAGGATTCCAAAGACTACGATCTATGAGCCACGTTCCGGCAGTTCAGTAGTACCACCGAAGTGGGAAGAAAAGATTTTTTAAGATTGAGTTTGGAACTTTTTTTTCCCTTATTACTTTGCATAATATAGGTACATGCCAATATTTCTTTTAAATAAAATTAATTCACTGTTACTCTGTGTCTATAGGAATGTTCTGGATGCTGCTCAGTATCAATGGGCCAGGCCTGGAAGAATTTGACCAAAGAGCCTTAGAACTTCTGTACAAAAACCCTAGAAAATCTGGTGCTCTCAGGCTGGAGGCAAACTTTACCACTGAACTATTTATTTACATTATTATTATTATTATTACAATTAAGTTTGAATAATGTTTGCTTTGTTTTCATTATACCATTTGGGGTAGGGTTAGGGTTAGTCTAATAAATCAATTCTAGAAATAAAATCTGCAGTGAAGTGTCATTTGTTTATGCCATCACGACTCCCCAGCGCACCTGCCTCCACTGCAGAAAAAAATCCTAGATGAAACACTGGACTGAGCTTCAGCGTACGGGTGGGATCCACTGCTGTCTTTCAAAGTGCTCTGCACGTCATAGGCCAGCACTATGACCAATCAGAGCAACGAACAATGTGACATATACAGAGTGACGAAAACAAGTGTAAACTAACGCCTGTCTGGTTGTTTTAACATCCTATAGGCTAGGCTAACACCGCTAACAGTGGAGGAAAAATATCCCACCGGGTCGGTTTACAAAGGGAACATTGTGATTGGACCAGTAAAATTTTACTGGTCCTGGCTGAGGCTGTGTGGAGTGTCACTAAACCAAAGATTCAGGCAAAAATATTTTTTGCCGCTAGTTTACTAGGGTAAGTACTATTAACTTTTCGTTGCAACCAAGGTTATGGTCTGCAATAGTGGAAAAAATGAGTGTAAAATGTCGATAGGTTAACATCGAGGTAACATGGGTAATGTTCTTTACAAATATTCATCATCTATGTAGCACTTGATCAACAGGTATTTATTTATTCATTCATGTGGTAGACATTTAGTTTTCAATTTTGGTATTTAGACATTTGCCTTTTGTCTGTTTATTTCTATCGAGGCTCCAGAGCCCCACAGATAGCATTCCAGACCATGCTAATACAAAACCATGAGTGTGGAGGAATTCAGGGGTTTAAACCAGGTTAAGCTGAGTACAACTCCTCAGCTGATCTCTTTAATGCAGGGATAGACTAGAATAAAACTGCAAACTACTGCCTTTCAGCTGATACACAGTGTTTACTTCATTACTGATGCACCGGCAGCATGTTTGTTTATTCTTCAGAATAAAGCTAAATCTTAGAGGAAATGTAATAAAAGTGAATATGTTTGTAATAGTCGAGTCTCACCATCGTCTCCCAGCGCTCATATCCACCGGCTCATCCAGCATGTTCTCCTTCCCATTCTTACTCTGTCCAACATGGCCGCTGTGGCCTCCCAGCCTCAGGCTCCCGTTCATCTTCTCTTCATAAGCAGCAGCACCCATTGGGCTCTGGTGATGGAGGGTGCTGGCCCCGGGGCCCTTACCGTCTCCCAGGGGACCCGCCACATCCAGAGCAGCGAGGTCAGCGAGGTCTTTGCGTTTAAGTAGTGCCAGCATCTTGAGGCGCTCCATGGCCTCGTGGCCCTCCATTTTCAGCCGCTTGGCCAGGGCCTCATCTCGCTCACTGGGAGACTCCAGGCCTCGCTTTAGCAGGTTCAACCTCAGCGCCTCCTCAGACATCCGCTCCATCCTGAGGACATAGACAGTCACACAAGGTTACAATTTACAGCTGCCTCCGCTATATTTAAAGCACACATGCAGCCAGACTGGTACACAGCACACAATAAAAGTTAAAAGACAATGGAATGTAACGTAGCCAATTCCAAAAGGACATTAAATATTTATACTTTTATGTAAAAACTTTGACACTACTTTGACTTTTCATTTTGTTTCCAAGTTAATGTAATTAAAATGATGAAATTCCTATTCTTTAAGCTAGTATGTGTCCAAAGTAAACTTCATCACACATGTTTACCTCAGCCAAGAAGGTTATGTTTTCGCTGGAGTTTGTCAGTTTGTCAGTTTGTCAGTCTGTCTGTCTGTCAGCAACATTACTCAAAAAGTTATGGACACATATTATACATCTGAGTGACTCATACAGTCGTCTACAGTCATTACATGCAGTCATTTTTTCACACCTGGCTTAAAAGTAACCATTTAAATATGGTAAAAAAATATAGATTTTCGAACAAAAAAAATCTATTTAAAAATCGTAAAATAAAAAATCCTGATACATATGTGAATCGACCACCCCTAATAGAAAAGTAAGTCATTGACCATTTTAACACACAGTTGAGTCTGAATGAGACCGATACTGAAGTTGTGCAATTTTGTGCAGAAATGAGATTAATGTTCCATATTTCCATGTTTGTTTGTTTTTTCCATTTGTCTACTCTGTCACTGAAGTGAAGCCACCACCTCAGATACTGGACCTTTACATCACAGCCTTTGATTATAGGAAAAAAAAAGGTACCTGCTGTAGAAATTCAGATTCAATTTATCATTAATATTCTGCTGTTTTACTGGCTTACCAAAACTATACACATCATTTTAAAGTATGTATTAATAATTATCAGCAGGTGTTATGTTATTTTACTTTGCATATATATAGTTTTAGTGCTGTTTACACATCTGATATCAGATATCAACAAGTAAATCATCATGTCGTTAACTTTAATCTACTGTTTCAAGCGTGTCAGCTGTATATAAATAGAGTATCCGTACAGCTGTTTGTGGTTTTAGACCTGCATTTTGCATTATCAATGAAAACAAAAGCTGAAAATAGTCTATCAGCCTCAGTGTTCACGGTCCTGCTGAAATGCCTCACTCTCCTCAAGTGTCAACGGACCAGACTGACCAGCCCTGAGAGCCTATGCCATCACCACAAAAAAAACAAAACAAAAACAAAACCACAGTGTGCGCCGATGCATATTCATCCACACCATCCAAATACAAATCTGTGCATCTGGACCAACATGTCCACATCGGTGATCTGACGTGGAGTGTGGTGACGTGCCACGATGCACCGAAGATAAATAAATCATCAGGCAACGTGAGCAGCTGATGGCAAGCTCATTCAGATGAAAGTGGGTTAAACACAGCAGACTAAGAATAGCCTGGATATGTACTGACACTGACAAATACATGTGAGAAATGTTTGATGTTACCATGTGATTCATACCACCAGGAAGACTTCTGCAAGAACCACGATTAGCACGACTCGTATATGCATTAGCACCGACCAATCAAAACAACCACAACAAACCATAGGCTGGAGATGATGACCTGGCAAAGCAGAAAACAGGAACATGTGAGTGATAATTAAAGATGGCAAATCATCTAAGTGTACTAATGTGATGAGCACGTAGTAACTACTTAGGAGTGTGTCCTCAGTGTGTCAGGTTATGAGTAATTTAAAGACAATAAAACATTACCAAGATTATAGCAGTTGACATTCTGAATTATAATAAAGTCATTGTTTCTTTCCAGTCTGATCTGTGATCATTGGTCCTGGGTGACGGGTGGAGAACCCAGACAGTTAATTGTGGTTTTTAATTATTTGTGAAACACGTAATGAGACAAAAGACGCCATGACAAAGACACAGGAGGCAACAAGACTATGGACATACAAGCTGTACTGTGGCAGAAATGATGTCAAATACAAAACAGACACACCTGCTACTTGATTTTGTGGTCAAGGCCTTATTTTATTAATTTTCTTTGCACGCCATTAAATAGGGAAACAAATTATTACTGTCTGACTTCTTATTCAATGAGACAAAAACCAGGACAAGACGGTCGGTCCTTCTTGTAGAAGACAAACTTGTGCAGAAACCACTGAGCGTCTGATGTTCATTTCAAGATTTGTATTCTCACAGTGAAGGTTCAGCAACATCATTTCAATAATTTAAGCCTTAAGTTACATCATCTTAACAGCACTGAATGAGGTCCTCCAGTATGAATTGTATAAAAAAGAGCTGCATGGGGTTACAGAAATGCACTCTATTTTATTTCACTATGTACCTTTGCCTTCTGTTTTGCATCCAGATTTCAAAACAGAAAACAAATATTAACTTAACTCTGTCTGCATTATTAGAGTCAGCCTCATACAGTTTTCGTAATTAGAAATTCTTGATTTGATAAGAAAATGTGCATTTTTGTAGCTGTGAAGTGGAAGTAAATTACTCATGGTCGGAGTGAGTGATTATTGGTGGAAAACAAAAAACAATGAACACAACTGTACAACATAATGCAATCTAGCCTGATGGTGGACGGTGAACACAGCCCTGTTCTGTGCAACGAGAATACAAGCGTCAACACAGACACATTCACAGAAGGCCAACGGCAGCGCACGACGACTCCAATATCAAGCACAAAATGGAAGAACGTGCCATTTCTGAGACTATTAAGCAGTGAACACTACACCAGATATAACATGTGCGCAGGTCAACAGCAGTTAATCGAGCAGGAATACAAACAATGACCACAGAGTTTGATTTCAGCCAAAACACTGAAATAAATAAACCTGCTGGAGTTCGACAAAAAGAAAAGGTCTTGCTGAGATTTGGAATCAGTGTGTTGAATCCATTTGTGTGTGCTTGTCCTCAGAGCGCTACATACAAGTAGAGACTGTTTCTAACAAATGAAGTAAAACATTGTCACATAGGATAATACATTTCACAGTTTTTTTTTCACAAACACTGCAACAAACCGTGGTTGTTACAGCTTGTGCTAATTCTAAACATTACTTTATTGTTTCTCACAATATAAATGGAAACAGGGAAAATAGTCCTTATGAACATGACTGCTTACGATAAAATATCAAAACACCACCTGAACTAGAGCATGAACACTAACGAACATCAAATCGGATGTACTGGACACTGATGCACCAACATTTCACTCTTTCAATGAATATATGATGAAGGCCTTAAAGACTTAAAACCATTTCGGTTTTTCTTTTAAGTGTTTTCAATCGGCGCTTTCCCACTGTAGGAACCTTTCCCCCCCAACGATAGGAACTAAATAGTTCCTAGAACCTTTTTTGCTCCTGCTCACAGGCAGGGTCTTTTTTAGTTCTGTAGGAAATATATGATGTAGGTGTTTGGTGATTGGTAGAGCCTAGACCACGCCTATTTCCATATCTTGCAGTACAGCTGTCTTTAAAACCATCTGTGTAGCATCAGCTGTGTGTTGGAAAAAAATACAGAGAAAGTGTATGATAGACCGGCTGACAACGTGCTTCTGTTTTTGGGTTAATAGGGGAGTTGATTAGAGCTATGTAATTAACATACGTCGTAGTATTTAATTTCTTTATTGAGATGTGGTTTCTAAACTGTATTAGGGCCGCATAATTGTTGCCAAAAATAAAATTAAGATTTTAGGGCAACACAGCAAGTTTGATTCAGGGGACCTTTCATTGTGGAGTTTGCATGTTCTCCCCGTGTCTGTGTGGGGTCTCTCTGGGTTCCCTGGCTTCCTCCCACCATCTAAAAACATGCACTGATAGGTTACAGTTGTTAATCTAAAATTGCCCATAGGTGTGAATGTGAGAGTGATTGTTTGTCTCTATATGTCACCTCTACGATGAACCCCGTATTCACCCTTAAGTCGCTGGAATAGGCTCTATGCGACCCCCCCCCCCCTCTCCCTGTCACCCGAGGGAGGATAAAGTGGGTTCAGAGGATGGATCTATTTTTTTCCCTCTAAGAATTAAATTTTCCTATTTACATTTTCAGGTAAAACAAATAAAGGCAACAGAAGTCAGCATGTCATTTTTGTGAGCAGCCCACGATACAAGGCACTGCTCTCTATCTCAAATCTGTGATGGTGTTACAGAGTCCCTGAAAATTCCATGATGGACACACTGAAGTGATACCAGTCAGTGACAGGCATCAGTTGTGCATGTATGCATGAACCTCATAAAATGAGTGATCCTCATGCACTTATACTTAAATTGGGGGGTGTGTGTGGAGGAGACTTCTTGTCTTGGGAATGCCTCGGGATTCCCCCAGAGCTGGTGGATGTGCTGAGGGAGAGGTCTGTTTGGGCTACTCTACTGATGCAGTGGGACCTACAACCCAGACCCAGACCCAGGTCAGAAGAAGACGGTACAGTACAGACTTGTGTGTGGACAATGTAAGAAGAATGATCCCCCTGCAGCTATATTTGAAATGGGGGATCCATGGGTGGATGACAGCTTACATTAGTATTACTACTGCAGACCCATCACAGGTTTAAGGTCTGTGGTCATTACATGAATTTCTATGAAAGACCGCTCTCACAGTTAAGAGGAGGAGCCTACAGGAACTCAAAGACACGAGAGATGTGCAAACAATTTGACAATTATAGTATAGTATAGTACAATATAGTATAGTATAATATAGTATAGTATAATATAGTATAGTACAATATAGTATAGTATAATATAGTATAGTATAATATAGTATAGTACAATATAGTATAGTATAATATAGTATAGAATAGTATAGTATAGTATAGTATAATATAGTATAGTATAATATAGTATAGAATAATATAGTATAATATAGTATAGTACAATATAGTATAGTATAATATAGTATAGTATAATATAGTATAGTATAATATAGTATAGTATAATATAGTATAGTATAGTATAATATAGTATAGTATAGTATAATATAGTATAGTATAATATAGTATAGTACAATATAGTATAGTATAATATAGTATAGTATAATATAGTATAGTACAATATAGTATAGTATAATATAGTATAGTATAATATAGTATAGTACAATATAGTATAGTATAATATAGTATAGAATAATATAGTATAGTATAGTATAATATAGTATAATATAGTATAGTATAGTATAATATAGTATAGTATAGTATAATATAGTATAGAATAATATAGTATAATATAGTATAGTACAATATAGTATAGTATAATATAGTATAGTATAATATAGTATAGTATAGTATAATATAGTATAGTATAGTATAATATAGTATAGTATAATATAGTATAGAATAATATAGTATATTATAGTATAATATAGTATAGTATAATATAGTATAGAATAATATAGTATAGTATAGTATAATATAGTATAATATAGTATAGTATAGTATAATATAATATAGTATAGTATAGTACAATATAGTATAGTATAATATAGTATAGAATAATATAGTATAGTATAGTATAATATAGTATAGTATAGTATAGTATAATATAGTATAGTATAGTATAGAATAATATAGTATAGTATAGTATAGTATAATATAGTATAGAATAATATAGTATAGTATAGTATAATATAGTATAGTATAGTATAGAATAATATAGTATAGTATAGACTTTATTGTCATTGCAGATGCAATGAAATTTCATTTGTCATCCTTCTACATCAGCACCATATAAAAACAATATAAAGACAAGAACATATAGTAGAAGGGGTAAAAGCAAATGCACACACGTCATGGATAAAATACGTCCTGTTAAAAATATTTCCTGTTTATAAATACTTAAAAAGTGCTACTGTATGATTAAAAAGTGCTATTGTACTTAAAAGGTGCTAAAGTGCCAAAGTGCATTAAAATACAATTTCCCTTTAAAAAAATAAATAAATAAATCAGCCAAATTAAAAAAAACTATTTTGATGTAAAAACAATTAGTTGAACAGTCTTATGTTGTATATCTGTTTAGGAAGTACTGAACAGCTATTAGGATCAGTATTTGTTCAAAATGTTGGTACATGAATGTCATCCAACTGTCATTAACAGATGAGCCACTAAATTATCTGTATCTCTTTATCAGTGCACAACATAGCCACATGACTACCAGTCTTATCACAAAGGAAACAATTACCTGGCAGCTGTTATCAGATATTCACAAAGGTGTGAACGTATGACACATATTAAAAAAATAAATACAATTAAATCACAGGGAAATTGCAAGAAAATACATTTGTACTCTTCATTTACCAGTTTTCTTGTTGGTTGCTACTTAACTTTAACTTGCTTTTTGCTTGTTCCAACTTGTCACAATGCAACAGTAGGTTATTGTTTTTACTGGAAGCAATCATTTCTATGAAAATGTATCACAATAAATCATACTATACAGAAATAATATGCCCTTCACTTGTAGCTGCTTACCTCTCACACTGCACAGACACTTCCTCTAAATTTCCTGAGCTGTATATTCATATTTTTGGAACTCTGACACCCTGACACAGTAGGCAGCGATAAATGCTAATTGCAACCTGCCGTTAGACAAAAGAAGAAGTAGTAGACAACTAGAACACACTGTGGGATACAGTATATCAAACTGGTGGCTTTGGTCGTGTACTGCTAATACCTTATATGGCCCTACTGCAAATGGTACTTTTTGTCTGAATCAAGAGTACCAGTTGTAGATATTACTCCAGTTGGAGTACAACCTAACACCTCTGGCTGAGTTTTTCCAGATGATAAAAACTTGATGGAAAGGCTCCCCTTCCATCATGACCATCCAAAAATTCATTCAATGGTTGCTTACGTTTCCGGCCCAGCACTGTGGCTTCAACATTGGCAAAAATGTCATGTATGCCAGAGCACAGTGAGTGCAAATCAAACAGATTTAATTGGCCCCTTTATCACTTAATCAGCTTCCTATTAGCAGATTATTGGTGCCAGTGTCATTCTATCATTTCCCCTCATCTATTGTATCATGGTGCTGTGGCTGCCACTGCTCTAATCTGTTCAGCGTGTCCTCCTCCCAACGTCTCTGTTATCCTGCTCGCATCTACAGCAGCCTCTTTAACACAGGGAGGAGTTTAATGATCACACAATACAGCCCTCCCCGCCACTACTCCTTCCTCTCCTCTAATTAATTTGTGACGCAGCGGCGGAGCAGAGTCGTCGCCTCCATTTGCTGACAGAAAAAACCAGCTCCTGCACCCTCTGTGCTGAGCCTCCACCTTTAATGAGCCAGAGAGCGCCGCTCAGAATGGCACTGATGAGCCAATCAGCGGCCGACTCTGTGCTGCACGTCAGTAACTGGCACCCCCCCCCCCCTCCCCCGGCCACCGCCGCCGCCTGCCTTTACATAATATAATGACTGTTTCACTCAGCTGCTACACAAGCCACACTCTTTCTGCCTCTTTCTCCTCAACCCCACCCTGTCCTCTTCCCCCCTCCCATAATCCCTCCCACCACCACCCACCCACCCGCCCACCCACCAACCCACCCCACCCCTCTGGCTTTGGGCGCTCTGCCAGTACAACGCAATAAAGGAAAAGAAAAGAAAAAGAGACATGTCGAGAATGAGGTACAAAGAGGCTGATGGAGGGCGAATGTTGTTTCACCTTAAGCCTGAAATGGTGCGTTTAATAAGACGCAGGACTTTGTTGTACGGGCAGACATGTTTGGGTTCAGTCTAATGACAGACTCCTCAGGAGGTGCTTCTGTCATCGATGGCGTCCAGACATACAGAGCATTCCAACAGAAGGCAGGATTTTGTAAGCCCCTCTCCTGCTCTAGCTGTACAGTACCACAAAGAAACCCCTCCCTGCTCCTCTTACCCTCCCCCAATTCCTCAAAAACCCTCTGCCTTTTCCTCCCCCCTTTCACTGTAAAAATAAACACATGCTTACTTTCAGGGGCCCCTTAAATGTAGCCAGAACGGAGGGCTTCATTTGTTCATATTACACCGACCAATCAGGAGTGGATATAGTCTGTGTAGGCATGTGTGTGTGTGTGTGTGTGTGTGTGTGTGTGTGTGTGTGTGTGTGTGTGTGTGTGAGGTGGTAATAAAGGAGTGACACAGCCAAGATACACTGAGAGCTGAGGGAGATTTTTTTTTCGTCGTCTTGCGCTATGCTCACACAAGTCTTTGTGTGTCGACGGTGTCTGCATGTGCGTCTGCATGTGCGTCTGCGTGTGTGTCTGCGTGTGTGTCTGCGTGTGCGTGTGCGCACAGGGTAGAAAGGAGACAGAGATGGCAGCTCTCTCCTGACATAATGCCAACTCTTAATTCCCTCCTCCCCTCCCCCAACACACACACCATGTTCTTTATGCACAGTGCTCCCTGTCGATCAGATGGCTGCTGCTAAAATGTCGTCCTCGCAATCAAACCGACGGACCTTCCTCTCAGCGCCATCCTCCTGGAAATCCACTCCAAGCTCATCCCTCCTGTCCAGTCCAGTCCCGTCCCGTCCTGTCAACACCAGGTTAACACCATTTGCCAAACAGGCCAAGTGCCAGCTGACTGACTGTAATGGTAATAAGGCCGTTTGCAGCTGCACCGTGGAATCTGCTGCTCATTTCACGCGTGATCTGCATCATGACAATTCATTTGGCTGAAGCAACTCCACGCCTTCCAGTCGGTCCACCTTCCTCTGTATTACCCCCACCTCCACCTCCACCTCCACCTCCTCCTGGCCTGTGTTTCACACACGACCAGGGAAGCGTTGTGCGTTTCATTTTTTTGAACAGGTTTGATTGGGTGGATGTCAGGCTTATCGCTGAGGTGCAGGAGCCAGATGTGTCAGCTTCGACTTTCCATCTGTACCCAGAGCCAGGAGGAACAAAAAAACCCTGCTACTAACATTTTGGCGTCGCTAATCACCAACTATGTTCATTTGTTCCATTAATCCTAACGTCAAAATGGTGGTGTTGGTGCAAAATGGCGGTTGTGGCATTAAGTGGCAGGACACTGAACCCTGAACTTTAAGGTGACATAGAAACAATGTTTGAGTTTTACAATCACTTAATGTTCGGTTTTGTTCTTATTGAGCTGTTTGTGCGTCCGAAGAAACACCAAAATGTTAGCACTCCCACTGACACCAATGTATGTATGATGGCTTCAATATTAAACACACAATACTTGATAGGGATATAAAGGTATGTGCTTATTTACTAAACAAATTCTGTGTGGAATTTCCACTGAGCGCACATAAAGAGCCAAACATTTATTATCACAAGTCAATATTGTTGAGTCCTCAGAGCTGTCTGTGTCTGTTCTCCATCAGCATCACATACTACCAGGGTTAGCCTTGAAACAAGACAATGTAAACTTTTAAACCGTCTTCCTGTATCCGCATTCTTTTCTGCCTCTACTCGCTTTTATACACTACCAAATCAATAAAGACCATCAAAATAAGTTGTCACAATTGATAAAAAAAGAGAGAAAGGTAGTGGCCTTTTGTGCAGCCTTTAATGCTGAAACTGCACTGCTGGTCTTAGTGGTTAATTTAAGTTCATTATGTGCAGCGCTGTCTTAATGGGCATTCTTTGTTTCACTGTAAACTTGTGAGAAAACAGATCATTTCTTAATAACATTTCAGAGACTTAATGGACACAGTAATCATCAGATCCAATGAAAAGCTTTCTTCTGCTGTACTGAAAACATACAGAATGCTGAACTTGGTGTAACCTCTGGTGCCTGAGGTTCACTCTGCATGAAAGGAGGCTGGACCTGAAGAACTACAGCAACTACAAAGACATTTCTAAGAACTATGATTGGTTATGGGGAAATAATATCTTAATATGAGTAACATTGTGGTTTAAAACATGATTCAAGAGCTGGATGAACAGGAAACTAATCAACTGTGGTGAAGGGGTGGATGCTAAAGGATCAAACTAGGGATGCAAATTATCGATTAAGTCATTACTCACTGACATTAGTAAAACTAAATACATTCTGCGGAGAAATTAAATCAAATTCATGGATCTGCAGAGGGTCAGTTTAGAACTAATGCTCCACCATGCCTTTAAAGCTATCACAGTCATGGCATCCCAACATGGACCAGCCAGCAGCCTTTGAACATGTGTGGACAGGTGGACAGCTTTAGTTTTGGTACTGTCACCCTTTCCACTGTGGAAAAGGACCATTTAACCAACAATTGTTCAATTCAAATCAAGGCAATTCTTACCGACAATGAATTGATAGTCGATTAAAAATGTTTACAACCATATATCAGACATTCAGGGAACAGGTCAACTCATATTATGTTAAAGACTGCTATCACTCTGCCCATTCACTGTTTGAGGAAAGCACTACAGGTGTCTGAAAACCAGAATAAGCAGAATTAGGAAGAGCTTTTTTTTCCCCAGAAGCTGTAGCTGCCACAAATAACATACACAAATAACTGGATAAATTATTAATTTTAATCAAGCCGCTGCATTTTGTATTTTAGTATTTTTAAGTTCTATCTTTTTAACATTATTATTGTATGTATTATATGTGACCCGCCACCACGAAACCAGGCATAAGTGGCGCTGAGCCGTTCAGAGCTACAGCCAAATTTAGGCTGGAAGGTGATTTCTTATTAGTGTTTACACCTTATCAAAAAACGGTACCTTAACACCTCTATGTTCACTTCCTGTGGTCATTACATTGAAATCCAATCAATAAAGGTGTTTATTGAGTCAATTATTTAAGCGGTGACAAAAGTTCAGGTATTGCTGAGCAAAGACAAAGACGACTTCCACCTCTTTTCGCCGAACAAAACGATCTCCGTTCCGTGGGTAAACACCCAAGTGTTTGGTACGAGGTAAAAGCTTATATTGAATGTTCTGTCCAATGGTGTAAGCCAAATGATTATAATACGTCACACTTCTGTCCTATTATTATAATATATAAAACTTCTGTGACATGTCCATCAGAGTGTCCTTTAACATCTGTCAACAATTTGTGTCAATCGGATACAAATTATTATGCGTTGCTAAGGACTTCCTACCCCAAAACAGTCCAAAACTTTAACGGACAATATCTAAAAATATGCAAATTGCAAAATATGTCCAAATGTGGATATTAAAATGACCATAACTTTGGTTCTACTTGTGATAGAAACATCATTTTTTCACCATCTTAAACCTTAGTTTACACTCTACCAAGATACACACATAACTCTGTTTGGATTTACACACACTTATGCCTGGTTTACTGGTGGTGGGTCACATATATATTACTTTACTAGGTGTGTATATGATGCATGTGTGACCTAAGTACTTTACTGGAGCAGCTTCCAATTTCTTTGGATTTTATATGCGATGACAATAAAGCCATTCAATTCAAATTTACATGACTGGACCAGGGTCAGATCAGACAGAAAATTAACTTAATCATTACAAAAATTTAATGTACATTAGTTGGTTGGTTGTGCAAGACAACTGAGGAAAAACTGAAACTCAGAGTAAAGAAGACTGTACAAGAGTTTACAGTGTGAACCTGTGTGGCAAGCTGCAGCACTTAAAAGTCTTGGACTTGTGTGTGTGTGTGAGCATGTAAAAGTGGAGAAAATACAACTGTGTAGCCAACATCTCAAATGGAATACTTGTGCCGGTACACGCGTACATGCAGTACACTACATACAATATAAGCACCAGCCTGTTCAGCTTCTTGATTGACTCTGTTCAACAGCCAACACAGGCAATCTTCATTATAACAGCATGGCAGCTGAACGACTGGAGACAAAAAGCAACTGAAAACAAAATTCCAGTAATTCAGCCGTTTTGTGGAGAGACAGAGGGGGAAAAAAACATATTAAATGGTTGCAAGTCTGAAAATAAATCATTATGGAAATGAAATGTAAGATTTTTTTTTTTAAATTTCTATGCATAATAGTATGACATTAAATTATAAAAAATATTCAATTGGCAGAAATAATGTATTCTTCATCTACAATTTTCATGAAAGTACATGTTAAGTGTAACAATGGCTACAGGATTTGAGAAAGAAATATACATTTTTGCTGTTTACAAATGTGATTAATAATACAATCTTTGCTCCATTTGCTTTGCCGTTAAGGTCAGTGTTACTGAAATGAACAACAGGTCAGGTTTTTTTTTTTGTTTTTTTTTAAGTCATCTTGTTCACATTTCTTTCATCTGGTCTACACACCTGACAGTCATTTGGCCACATGTTCAACACACACATAACTTTTATTTAATTAAACCGCAGCCTTTTGTAATTATATAATTACACAGGCTGACTTTGCAATTTGACTAATTGTGCAGCTCGACTTATAATTCCATCCAACATTTCACTAACAGTAGCTGCATATGCATGGCCCATGTAAAAACAACATCAGAATCTAATGCTTCATGTAAACACCACAGTTAGAGACTGATCCAGAATGGATTTTTGATCTGGTTGAGTAGGGATCCTAAAACCTAAGATGATCAGTTCATTAGTAAATATTACCCTACCACATACCATTCAGATACATAAACAACTGAAAAGTATTTGAGGCAGTAGAGAGTGATGACCTGCAGACAATAATTACCAGCGTACGTCAGTCTGGACAAACAGACACACTGACAGTGTTATGCTGCAGTTCCACTGGTTACCGACTCAACTCAACTTAGCCTTTTTGCATTTCCATTATTAAACTAGATCACTCTGATAGCACACACCTCAGTGAAGCAGCACTAGTCTGTGCTAATGCTAACGCTAACACATTAAACAACGACCAAATGTCACATGTTAGATCTAATGTTAAATATGAAGCACAAGATATTGTCTGATTTAACTAAATATGTCAATAACATAGGTCATACATTTACCAAATATACCATTGGCTTATGACGTCTTTACGTGATGTCATGTGACGTCTTTACGTGACGTCATGGAGCCTATGGGTGTTATCTCATCTGAGGTCAGAAGGTCAGACGAAGTGAAGGAAAAAAAAACACCTGATACTATCTGGTCTGGATTCTGAGATATCACCACTGATGTGTTTGAACTGTTGACCTTCACTGGCACCTTGACCTTTGACCTTTAGAGACCTTTGACACATTTTGAATCATCTCTGAATGTTTCATTAAAATCCATCCGTAACTTGTTGAGTTATCTTACTGACAAACAAACAAACAAACAAAGGTACGGTAAAACATAACGTCCTTTGTGGAGGTAAAAAAGGTTTCAAGAGATACTAAACTGTGATGACACCAACTGGTTAGACAGTTGTCTCTATGACTCGCTTGTTTACAAAAAACAGATGTGGACAGTACATTTTAGCACTACGTTAACCCACATGATGACAGCCCAAAACTACATGATGGTCAGTTCGAGAGATTCACTTCTTGGTGGTTGATGTAAAAATTCAGATGAGACCACATGAAACAAGTGAGTTTATCAACAATTCCCTGAGCAGATGACACACATGTACTGGTATGACGTCCAGGTACTGTACAGGGCGGCTGTGGCTCAGTTAGTAGAGTGGGTCGCCCAATGACCGAGAGGTTGGTGGTTCACGTCCCAGCTCTGGCTGTCCACATGTCAAAGTGTCCTTGGGCAAGACACTGAACCCTGACTTAGGCCCCCAGTAGGACTGACAGAACCTTAGAAACGTACTGTGTGAATGGGTGAATGTGAAGCTACTGTAAAGTGCTTTGAGAACCATGAAGGTGGAAAAGAACTATATAAGTGCAGAACATTTAGCATTTACATGTTAAATGTTCTTCACTTCTATAGTTGTTCCACCTTCATGGTTCTAAGCTCTTTACATTAGCCTCACATTCACCCATTCACACACACTCATACACCAGTAGGTTTATAAGGTTCTGTCAGTCCTACTGGGAGACTAAGGGTTCAGTGTCTTTGTCCAAGGACACTAGGACATGTGGACAGACAGAGCTGGGACGTGAACCGCTGACCCTTCAGTCATTGGACGACCCACTCTACCAAACTGAACCACAGCCATAAAGTCAGTACTATCCTGTTAGGCCAAACAAAATAGCACTTGTGGTTCCGGTCACCCGACCGACCCAATTTTTTTACGACGAAAATGCCGACTATGTAGACATTTTATCAGTTTGTCAAAATAAATTAAATATAATGAAGCGGTCGACTGCCGACTCTTATCTTCGAAATTCCCAATGACTGATGATGAGAGAATTTTTACCAACATCTGTCACCTGTCTGACCACCGTGATTTATGACTAGCGACAAACGACGACCATATACATGGTGTCCATGTCCATCAAAACAACCCTCAATGCATGTGATTGCTGCGCCAGTTTTGATTGGCTGTTGGCCTCTTGATGAATCTTTGGTACATGGTGTGTTAATTTCCCATTCACTTCACACTTGGTTTGTTTCAAAAACACCAGCGTTTCTTTATTCATTGGGAAGATGGTTTCATATGTTTATGGAGCATCTCTTGGTCACACAGACTTGTGTGCCTGGTGTGGGGAATCAAATACAAATCCTCTTCCAGAGCTAAAAAATAAATTTAAAACTGTACTCCCGCTCTGTCAAGATTGTGAGGAATGTGAAGAAGCCAGTAACAAAACAGCAGTATGGTAAGAGGAAATAAGTTGAACAGTAAATAGATAGCTGTATATGTCCACTAAAGCCTTCAATATTGGGGCCTTTATTTTATTAAATAATATTTAGATGTGGATAGAATTTACATTTGTAGTTAAACTGTATTTTTGTTGAAAAAAAATCAATAAAAGACAAAATGTTGATGTCAAATCAGATTTTATTGTATTTCAATCATCTAAAATTCATTTATGCTCTCTTAAAACATTCTGTAAATATACATGTACATGTACATGGAAAATCTGAGGCAATGTGTTGATTTTCTAACTGCTGGAAAGAATAACTGATATTAAATCTGAATTTTTGGAGCTTCTTTTTAGAAGACGGGTATATAAAATTGTAAATAAAATAAAATATGGATGACCGACCTACCTACCCAATTTTTTCCTATCCATGTGATGGGAACCACATATATTATTTTGTTTGGCCTAATGGAAACACTTTCCAGAAATACCGAGTTGAGTGGAGCCCTATCAAGTCGTCCCAGTACCAGTGGACACGCAGCATTAGTGTCCTGCTGTTGCATACAGTCTATTGCAGAGTTTGTGATGTGTATTATTGGCATCATGATGATTAAAACCTCTACATGTAGGCTACAAAACAGAGTTAGAATTAAAGAAAAATAAATGATTGTGTAGTTGTGACAGTTGTACCTGGTCTTTTAAAGAAATCATTCCAAGTTTAAATTCAGTGCTTCAACCACATGGACGTCCACTCTGTCCAGTGACCTTTTAGACTTTTATGTCCTTAATAACTGAGTCATAGAATCCAGTCATCGTAAACAGATTGGTGTGGATGGCATACGATATCTGAGTGGATGAGATGTGTCAGTCTAGTACGGAACCCTCGTAGAGTCCGTGAGATGCTTCATTCGCTTCACCCTGTGTGACCCCGGCACAAAGCCTGACTGTACACAGCCTCAAGCTCAGCACTGCCACAGATAACATGACCTATATGCCAACAAGAACTGCTGCCTGCTGGCCTGCTGCTAATCTATAGAATGCTGACTGTTAAAGCGGACTGCAGGATCATGCTTCTTAGAGGATCTTACAGGGATTGTACCACAGCAGCCATTTTGAACCCTTTTAAACTTGAAATCTCTTCTTCTCTGCTGGAGAGTTAAACATACTACCTGATCCCATGAGTGAAGCCCCACTTAATCAAGTCAAGCAGAGGAAGATACCAGGTAAGTAGAAAATATAACAGTCAAAAAATAGGATCAAATAAGCAATCGTCTATTAAAGTATGTAAGTAGATTTCCTCAAGTACTGCACACTGTACAATTTTGTTATGGCTTTCCTACATCCACTTAAGGCTATTTTATAGCCCCCTCTACTACAAACATGTCAAAAATAAATATTTAATTTTATTACATCTCTATATTTAACACGTGAGTGGCTTTTTACTTTGTGTATATATTAGGATATGATGTAGGACACGACTACCAGTAACATGCAGTGTCTACATGGTACAACATGTTAATGAATAACATAGAAAATATAATATTTAGTTTCATAAATAGATACTGAATGCAGCCATTCTGCATTTAATGACTATTTATGATACTTTAAAGTGCATTCTGTGTATTACTTTGAGAGGTTCTGGGGAGCCTAATCTGCTGGAAATTAAACAGGGAATGTTTGTTTTTTTCAATTGTGCTGAGAAAATTAAATTTAAATGATGACAAAGATTGAACTATGCCATGTCCTGAGAACAATATCCGTATTTCTGCTGGTCTTTCTAATTGAAAGTTAGAATCTCAGCAGTACATGCTTCGCCTTCGATTTTTAGACCAGGGGAAGCGCAAGAGCACCTTTACGGACCAAAGCAATTTTGTTCTTGTTACTGCCAATATTTCTGTCCCTCTTTGAACATCGTCACATCACTCTTGATGTTTCCCCCACATGGGAGAAACATGCACAGGACAAATGGATTCAGTTTTCATCCATCCATATCCTCAAAACATTCTCAGCTCTTCTTACATGTGTGTTACTCATGCATTTGCCCCTCTGTATGGACTATATATGTAATCGAAGTGCAACCGTCTGTGCGCAGTACGCACCACTTCCAGTCCAGGTCCTGATTGTGCAGGTGAGAAGGTGACCCAGACAGAACACCTGGTCCAGCAAACACTTCCTCTTTAAAGTGGATGTTGTACATCTCTAGTTCTTCTCACTGAGCTGTAGCTACAGCACAACACACTCTTTTAACAAACATTTACACACTTTCCTCCATTGGTCCTCCTGACCTTCAGAGATTTCAATTTGATCTGAACCGAAACTTCAGAAATGAAACTTCACTGGGGCCACAGTGTAGACCACACAGCCACCTTTTACTGCGTGGACTTAGTCCACAACCATCATTTTAATTGATAACAGTGTGTGTGCAGTTTGGGACCAATTATAATTACAGTGGATACTTGGCAGCAGTTAAACAAAAGTAAAAAGAACCAGTACAAGGCAAAATATGCCACATTAGCCCGTATGGAGATGAGGATACAATGTTTTAAACAGAAAGGTGGTTGGACAAACTCATACATAGTCAAGAAAAAACACATACAATTGTCCTATCATAAAGGCTTTTTTATGTGCAAGAAGATAGGAGGAAGATGAATAAACCATGTAATACTGTCTGTTCATTCATTTTTTTTCTCTTCAGTTGGAAAAACCTACCCATCACACAGACGTGTCACACACATACCAGTCTACAGATTATATAGTAAAGGAAGACACGGCAATTGCATATCGGTTAAGTTTTTTAGCACAACAACAACAGCTTGATCTTGTGGATATAGTGCAACAAAAACATCAATCTTTTTTCAGACTGAAAGTGTCTTAAGAACAATTCTTGTGGGACATGATTTAAAAACACTGGAACAGTCATTTACCTGTATATAAAAACAGATTCATTATGTGACAGTTGTCATGTCTTCAAATTCATAGTGGAGCTATTCAACAAAGCCGATCAAATCCTATTGTACCTGAGAAGACGATCTAGGCCTGGGCTGAGCACACATTCATGGTTTAGGTTAGTTCATGTGTGTTAGCATTCTATGGTTAAGCACAAGTAGCATGAAGTGTTTGTTGGCTTTGGCTAAGGACAGGGCTCTACAGTGCGCCCATTTCACTCGCATTTGCGAGCAAATATTTCAGCGTGCGAACGAGGAAAACAAAACAGTCGCACATGTGCGAGTGCTTCTTGCAGCACACAATAAGGCAGGCACACAGACCTGAGGAGCTAATTATGGCAAGCCAAAGTGTTCACATAGCCGCGCGTTGTGTTTATTATATCACGCGTTACAGGACGCGTTTTGGTACGCGCACTGGTGCGCGCAATGGCACGCGTTCCGTAACGCGTGCCATTGACCGCGTTGCCGAACGCGCGGTGGCGTGTCAGAACGCGTAATGTAACGCGTGATATAATAAACACAACGCGCGGCTATGTGAACACTTTGGCTTGCCATAGCTAATGAAAACCTACTAGAAATGAATTAAAAGTGTGTGAACAGCTCCACATAGAGACGAACACGGCACATATTGAAAGGATTAACCCTTTAACTCCTGATGCGTCAGCGCTGACACGTTCTGAGTGGATGGTTTAGTTTAAAAATTCAGACAAATTCAAGTGTTTTTTTAACTGTTATTTTACTGAGAATTTTGTTCATGGAACTGATGTACAGGTGTCGAAAAGCAAGTGATTAAGAAAAAGCCCAAACTAAAACTACTGGAACCAAATTACAACACTAGTTATTTATTCCTTTTTTTTTTTTTACTTCATTTTGGGTTTTGTGGGTTTTTGTTTTTTGCCCTTTTTTTCCACGTTATTTCTAATTTTGTGAATATATATTAGTTTCTGTTGATGTTGCTTATTTTGTTTATTTTTCAGTTTTTTTATTTTATTATTTTTCTTTAATTGTGTTCTGTTAGTGTCTTACTTTGTTCATGTTACATATTATTTTGTTGGTTTATTATTCATTTTTGTTCATTTTACTGATCACTTTGACTGTTTTTTGTTCATTGTGTTGTTTATTTTATCTTATTTTATTTTTTACTGTGTCTCAGTCTCAGGAGTTAAAGGGTTAATCATTCTAAAATTGATCTAATAACAAGGCAGCCAATACAACGTTCTAAAATGTATCAAAGGACAAAGCATCCCATAATACAAAGTTATGTTATGGTCTGCTCTAAATTAACACAAATGACAGCAGTCATTCAACAATGTTGGTATGTGTGCGTAAGTACTGCACTGTAAATAAATAAACATTTAAAACTAAAACCGACTTGTGCCCCTATTTTTTTTGTGTGCTCCTAAATTTTTTAACTTAGGGGCACGTGTGCTCCTGGAAAAAAAAGTTAGTGTAGAGCCCTGGCTAAGGAGCCGTTTTCAGGGATGCAAAGGTAACATAAAGCAGAAAATGAATATGAAATGTTGCAGGTCACGAAGTTAGTGTTGTTGAGTTCAACAGTTGACTGCTGTCCAGTGTCATAAGATGACATATGTGACCCACCACCAGTAAACCAGGCATAAGTGTGTGTAAATCCAAACAGAGTTATGTGTGTATCTTGGTAGAGTGGAAACTAAGGTTTAAGATGGTGAAAAAATGATGTTTCTATCACAAGTAGAACCAAAGTTATGGTCATTTTAATATCCACATTTGGACATATTTTACAATTTGCATATTTTTAGATATTGTCCGTTAAAGTTTTGGACTGTTTTGGGGTAGGAAGTCCTTAGCAACGCATAATAATTTGTATCCGATTGACACAAATTGTTGACAGATGTTAAAGGACACTCTGATGGACATGTCACAGAAGTTTTATATATTATAATAATAGGACAGAAGTGTGACGTATTATAATCATTTGGCTTACACCATTGGACAGAACATTCAATATAAGCTTTTACCTCGTACCAAACACTTGGGTGTTTACCCACGGAACGGAGATCGTTTTGTTCGGCGAAAAGAGGTGGAAGTCGTCTTTGTCTTTGCTCAGCAATACCTGAACTTTTGTCACCGCTTAAATAATTGACTCAATAAACACCTTTATTGATTGGATTTCAATGTAATGACCACAGGAAGTGAACATAGAGGTGTTAAGGTACCGTTTTTTGATAAGGTGTAAACACTAATAACAAATCACCTTCCAGCCTAAATTTGGCTGTAGCTCTGAACGGCTCAGCGCGACTTATGCCTGGTTTGGTGGTGGCGGGTCACATATATTTTATTAATCCCATGGGGAAATTCAAGTGCCATTTAGTGTCATCTGTGTTCACTTCAAACTGAATCCACCAATGCCATTCTCATTAGCCTATTTTTCTAAATCTGACCTCACAGAAACTAGCAGCAACTTCTAATTATTATTAAAAAAAGGATTTATACCATAACCATTGTAGTAAATATACAAAACCGTATATGGTAATTATAACCCCACCCCCAACATCTGAATAGTTGTGTGATTATTTGAGTGATTATCAAGCTGTGTTTGTATTTAATATTGTATATATGATTTCATAATCAAAGTAATAATATTCAGAATCATGTCTATGACCCCTGTGTTGCCTGCCCCTCACAGAAACCACCGCTCTGTGTATGTGGAAACTCCTTGTTGCTAGTAATAGCAGCTCCTTGAGGGATCAGGTTAGGGTGCTACCATGTGGATTCTTTAGCCAGAGCTAAAGTGATGGAGAGATGTCGGGGAACAACAAACCCCTTCCCCTACTGACGGGAGGCTGAGGCTGAGCCAGCCGGTCCAGCATCTACACATACACACACACACACACACACACACACACACACAGGCAGCCTGGCTGTAAAGGATGCTGATGACGGGGGCTGCTGGGAATATGACCAAAATTTGCATATGGCTAGTTTTTGACACTAATGAGGCCAATCAGAATGGAGCCCATAGCAACAGACTTGTAATTGGTTGTGTGGAGCTGCTCAGGAGTTGATGGTTGTGGGATGCAGATTCTAAGCCAATAGGAGTGGAGAGAAGGATGCTGGCTGTGTTTTGTTGTTGGTCGGACTGATCGGCGTGTTGACTCTGTGCAGGAGTCACGGCAGCATAACCGCAGTGTGATCATAATTACACACACCTTCACCTGCCGTCTGTGGAAATACTACATGGAAGGTAACACACACTCACACACACACACAGACACACCTTCCACCTACCGCTCAGACACAACGCTGTTCTTTATTAAACTAGACAACAGCTCATTGTGGGCGTTGCTATGACAACCAGTCGTCTATTTTTAAGCCGTGCCACTAATCAATTCCTGTTCTGCTGTCGCCTGAGGGGTGGGGGTGTGCATGTGCGTGTGAGGGTGGAAGGTGGAGGGTACTGATGTGGGGGTAGCAGGGGGCAAAGGGGAGGAGGAAATGGGGAGGGGGGAGGGGGGAGGGGGGTATGAAGTTGGAGACAAAGAGCAGAGCAGAGGAAGTGAGGAAGAAAAGAGAGCAGGGATTCATCTCATACCAACACACTCCGCGTCTGCCGTCTGAGGCGTCGCACGTCTGCCGCCGTAAACACCACGTTAAGGACACACAACATCAGCAACAGGTCACCTCGACTCAACTGATCATTTCTTCTGTGCTTTAAACCATTTTAAACCTATTTCCAGTGTCAACACAAGCAGCTGTTCTTCGTGTTTGGACCGTCGGTCGGGCACAGCACACGTAACACAAACACCTCCTCAGGCTCCACAAACTTATTCTGTGACAACATTTGCACATCTCTCAAAAACAGGCTTAGCATAGAACTTTAATAATCAGAATTTACAAAGCCAAACCAAAGACAGATGGAGCTCTGTACTTGGAACTTTAAAACTTTTATGGATACTGACTGAACTGCTCAGTGTCTCATTGTTTGATACCATATTTCAACACCTATGCAGCACATTTCATCAGTGTCCGCCCATGGGACATGAACGCATGACTTTTAACATTTTATTAATAAAATGTTAAGAGGTGGCTTCAATAGGTTTAAGTGCTGAAACCCGAAACTAATGAGCACAAAATAATTCAATCTATATTGTTGCGAAGAGGTTTCTATTCATCCTGTTATGAACAATGTTGAATGTCAACAAATGTTGATGAAGCTGAAAAAATAAAAGGGTTTGAACCATGTGTCTGATCATTTTCTTTGTTGAAAGATGAAAATTATCATCAGTAAAAGAACCCGCACTGAAGTCAATGCATCAGTCAGGCATTTGTGAACAATACTAAGGCTCTGCACAGTTAATACAACCTCAGTCTTCATCATAATATCAGCAATTATATAACTGCAAAAGGGTGAATGTAGAGGTCCAGATTTAGGAGGATTTAGGATGATCATATTTCAGAAATGGGGGAAATAAACACTATCTCTGTTGTCTGGCATTGCCATCACTGAACAGGACAAGCAGCAAAGCACACTGTATGCTACATTATTTTATTTTTGGAACATTTACATATTTTTCTTTCTTATTTCAATTTCCGTTTGACTTTTTTTTCACCAAATCATGCAGGTGTAAACAATACCCACCCTTAATAATGGTACCTCTAAAAATCTTTTTCATTGATCTGACAAAATTACTGAGTGCCAGGTTGATAAAAGGGAAGCTCCACCATTGAAAGTATCAGCAGGGAGTGAGACAGAAAGAAAAAGTGAGAACAAATAATGATTTTTAAAAAAAGGGTGGAAAAAGAATACATAAAGAATTGCTTAAACTGTAAACATACTTGGGTTTCAGATCAGATGCAAAACTGGTATGATAAAAAGCAGCATTTAGGAACTGTAACCCCTGTCAGTCCTGGTCCTGAGATGACAGACGAACCTCCATCAGTGTGGGGTTATTTTGGAGACTCCTTGCACCATGTCTCTTATTTGGCAACGGGGGACCGAGGTGGACCGACGCAGGTTTTCTTAAAGCTGATGCCGAAAACTTTTCACTAAGATTGTCCGTTACTATAGTTTAGATCAGGGGTGTCCAAATCCAGTCCTGGAGAGCCAGTACCCTGCATGTTTTAGATATTTGTGACCCACCACCAGTAAACCAGGCATAAGTGTGTGTAAATCCAAACAGAGTTATGTGTGTATCTTGGTAGAGTGGAAACTAAGGTTTAAGATGGTGAAAAAATGATGTTTCTATCACAAGTAGAACCAAAGTTATGGTCATTTTAATATCCACATTTGGACATATTTTACAATTTGCATATTTTTAGATATTGTCCTTTAAAGTTTTGGACTGTTTTGGGGTAGGAAGTCCTTAGCAACGCATAATAATTTGTATCCGATTGACACAAATTGTTGACAGATGTTAAAGGACACTCTGATGGACATGTCACAGAAGTTTTATATATTATAATAATAGGACAGAAGTGTGACGTATTATAATCATTTGGCTTACACCATTGGACAGAACATTCAATATAAGCTTTTACCTCGTACCAAACACTTGGGTGTTTACCCACGGAACGGAGATCGTTTTGTTCGGCGAAAAGAGGTGGAAGTCGTCTTTGTCTTTGCTCAGCAATACCTGAACTTTTGTCGCCGCTTAAATAATTGACTCAATAAACACCTTTATTGATTGGATTTCAATGTAATGACCACAGGAAGTGAACATAGAGGTGTTAAGGTACCGTTTTTTGATAAGGTGTAAACACTAATAACAAATCACCTTCCAGCCTAAATTTGGCTGTAGCTCTGAACGGCTCAGCGCCACTTATGCCTGGTTTGGTGGTGGGGGGTCACATTTCCTTCTTCTATCACACCTGGAACCATTCCATCATGATCAGACGGCCCTGAGCTTCATGATGAGCTGATCATTTATTGAACCAGGTGTGGTGGAGGAGGGACATATCTAAAACAGGAAGGAGACCGGCCCTCGAGGACTGGATTTGGGCACCACTGGTTTAGATCATAACATAGCGATCACCAGCGTTGAGGGGGGCTAGCATAGTCGACGCACTCATGGCCACAACGCTAAGCATCAGCACGTTTCATTTCCAGAGGAGTTCTACAACTGGGGTGGTTTTAACTTTCACTTAATGAAGCGACACATCACACTTTAGGACATTGGAATGTAGGAATTAAGTAGCTGCCTGCAGATGTGCCCGACTTAAAATCGACTGGAACCAAATAAGAAAATTGGCAGATTGATTTAAAGCTGGCTGATCGATCAGTCGACCTTTAGTTTGGATTCAACAAGTTTAACACTGTCAAATGTTTTAGACCTTTTTTTAACCTTTTGAATCTACTACTATTTTGTTTTTAGTAACTTCAATGCACACTTTCAAACTGTGTCCAAATGTCAGAGCAGTAACAAACAGATTTACACGGTGTAGAAACAGGTTGAGCTGTCCGTACATGACATATGTCTGCCCTCAGGTACCACTGCACACTGATATGATGGGCTTTCACTTCCTTCCACAATAAGCCTGCGACAATGACAGACACCTTGCGCTGGCCAAGATGACTGTGATTGGCTGTTAGTGTCTTCTCCTAGTGGGACACCGTACTACCTGGGTGTGACGACACTGGCAATGCAGTACCCCTGGATATGGAAGCTGGTCGTGGTCAGATCATTTATATGGTTACAAAGGGAAGACGAGCACAGGAGGAGAGTCTGTCAGAGAGGAAATACTCAACGTCAACCCACAAGGAAACCCTTTCATTATATCTACAGCAGGTAGAGAGAGTGACTGAGTACAAATACTTTTATTAAGTTCCCAGGTAACTGAATTTTACTTGAATAATTTACTTTTCAAGCAACTTTGTACTTTTACTCCTAATATTTCTATTCAAATACCTCTTTTTTTTTTACACATATCCCTCCAAAACAAGCTTGTTAAATGTACTTTTTTTCAATACACTTGAGAACAATAAATTTTTTTTTGGGGGGGGGGGGGTTGCATCTAAGCTTGCCTTCTAAATAGATGGAACAACACACACACACACACACCAGATGATCCTTTGGTGTGTGCATGGTTGAATTAAAAACATTTCAAATGCAAAAACATCAAAGTTGACTAAAAGAAAATCAGATGTTAACATTTTTAACAATTTAAATTTTAACAACTTTCATGTGAATTTAAATATTAACATATTCTGTATTCCTGTTTATGTGTGCATATACCTGTATGGATGTATGGGTTGTATGGGTCTGTTATTGTACATTGTCAATTTATGCAACCTTAAATGCTTTTCTTTTTTAGATTTTACCTGTCTTTTGTATCCTTCCTTCTTTCTTTTTTTTCCTCCTCTGCTAAAAGCCTGACTAGGGACAGGAGATAGAAACTAGCAATAGCTTTAATCTTATGTGAATCATCAGTTACTGCAGCTTGTTGTAACAGGTAGAAGTTCTACTGTGTAATTTACATCCTCCCCATCAAATAAACGTTCTAAGTAACACAAATAAATAAATAAATGGTATACAATAGTTAGAGGAAAAAAGGGGAGATTTATACAAACAAGATGATTGTAAAGAAAGACTGGATTGCAGAGAAATTAATTCATTTTCTGAACAGATTAGTTGTCGAGGTCATGGCAGCACTGGATATGACCCCAACTACCAGTGGGTAAAGGTAGTATTCTATTTTTTATTTTATTTTATTTTATTTTTTTTTTTTGGGTGGGGGGTAATTGCACTTTTAGGGAGAATAAAAAGTCTTCACACTCGTATGTTTACTTTACACACCAACAGCCAGTGCTTCAAATGCCTACTTTTATAAACTGACTCTTTCAAACACTGTATTTTTTTACTGCACAAAAGACATTTAATCACTGCTTAGTTCTCTACAGATTTCTATATTTGCCCTTGGGTATGTAAAGTGTGTACTCTCTACTGGACAAAACCACAGGTACTGAATGTGTATCATAACACAAAGTAAATTAGGACGGGGGCATACATTTGACTTTACTAAACTAACGTACAGTTGGTGACCTTTGTGTTGCAGTTACTAATCCTTAAGTCGTATAATAATTTGACTTTTCCTTCAGTGAATTGTCTTTCAAAGATAATATGAGTTACATGGAACATTTGTGTCACCTAAAGGAAAAAACACAAAACAAATACAGCAGTTTATTCCTTATAGTCAGACTACACAGGCGTGGGCTCTTTGTTGCTTTAGCAAATCTGCTGCAACTTAGTCTCATGTTCCTTTAAAAAAGGCACAGACGTAATTTGCGTCTCTCTCACTCTTTTTTTTTTTTTTGTAAAATTTATTTATTTTTGCCCAGGGAACAGAGCGCAGTCAGAATGCACTGAGCCAGTCTAAGCCGGTTTGTAACCTCAGGGTATGGAATTATCTCTTAATATGTAGCCGTTAGTGGTCAAGACGTCACATGACTGTCAGAAAGAAAGAGAGAGAGTAGGAGTGGAAGGTGAAGGGGAGAAGGAGGAGAGGCAAGAGGAGGAGGAGGAGGAGGAGGAGGAGGAGGAGGAGGAGGAGGAGGAGGAGGAGGAGGAGGAGGAGGAGGAGGAGCAGCTGCCCCGGTGTTTCAGAGCAGAAAGAGGAAAATCTCTTCCTTTAAGACCTGGCACTTTGACAAAAACAGAGCGAGTGCAGAACTTCAGACCACAGGGTGGGGCATACACTGTTTCACCAGCCAAAGGAGAGAAAAAGAGGAAAAAAAAAAAAAGAAAAAAGCAACGGGAACATGAGACATTTAGTCAGAGCAAGGCAGCAGAGGTAACGCAGACATCTTAAAATGGGGCTGAACGTGACGGCCAGCAGGACGATCAATAGTTCTGCTTAAAGAGGATCATCACATGTTCACACATTCATTATCATACAAAGAAATTAACCACTTGTCTTTTTTGTGCCTTTCACAACCCTACAACAGCAAAGCTTAACCGTTTGGTTATTATTCACATTGAACAAAGACACACATTCGTCGACACCGAGAACCAGAACATAGAAATAAACAGAACATTTCCATTTGCCTTTTTGCTGCACTTGTCAAACCTCCTCCTTCAACTTATTGGGATCTCCTTCTTCATTTGGCTTCAAATCAAACTGTGCCCACATTGCTGTGGTGCTTGGCTTTGCAACTAAATCCATCCATGATGTTAACGTCAACAAATGCTCATCAAAATGCAGCCGCTCAAATCTAAGAATTTAAGCACCTTGAGATCAACTGTTGGCTGAGCTAACCCAACACTCAGGTGCCATTAAAACATAGCAGAATGAGATGACGAGCACTAAAAGAACGCCAGCCAAAGGTCAAAGAGTGGAAAATTACATGGAAATAGTGATGGTTTCTTTGGTACAGATTTCAGGAAAAAAAAAAAAAAAAAAAAAAAAAGTTTTAGATTTTAAAGAAAGACAATATTGTTACCTGATGCATTTGTAATATGTGTTAACATGAGTGCAGTATGTGTATACTTTATTCCAGTCCTAGTATGTGGACTTTTATTTGGTATGACCGCCATTGAAGATCCAGTGAGCAGAGGAAATATGTTGTGTGTGAGGTACGAAGGACTAGAGCCACGGATCTCAAACTGGGGTCCGCGGACCCCTAGGGGGACGTGGCGCATGTCCAGGGGGTACGCGAAATTATTCACGGTTTTCTTTTGTTTGTTTGTTTTTTGCTGTTTTATTTTGAAATGCAGAAGTTTTATTTTGTAGCGAGCGGGCGGAAGTAACAGCGCTGTTTGACGCCAGCTTGACTAAATTGAGACGGAGCGAGTCACAGGCTATTTTTAGCCACCCTGCAGCGAACATGGATCGATTTTTGTGTCCGCCAAGTTCCTCAAGAAGTGGTAAAAGAAATGACAATGAAAATGACAATGACAAAAACAAACGCCCTAACCCTAAAAAGAGAAAGTACATTGATAGTTATATTGAGTTTGACAAGATCATCCCTCTCATTAAGTCTCTGTCTGTCTGTCTGTCTGTCTGTCTGTCTGTCTGTCTGTCTGTCTGTCTGTCTGTCTGTCACACACACACACGGTTTTGTGTGTCTTTTGTTCCGTTTATTATTTTAAAATTATTTAAAATTGTTGTTTCTGAAGTGTTCATTTATATTATAATACCTGAAAATGTGGCTGGTTTGCACAAAAGCACTATTAAAAAAGGTTATCATTGTTTCATAATAATCATTGTTGAAGTGGTTTTTTATCATTTTCAGTATCGCGAGGATGAGGGGGGACATGGAAAAATTTCACCCCTCCAAGGGGGACCTGGGCCAAAAAAGTTTGACAACCCCTGGTCTAGAGCACCAAGATACTGACTCTTTTTCTACTGTAAAAGTATATTTTTATTTACGTTACATCAACTTATTAAACTACAAAACAAAAGTACTGACTTATAAAACACGAAAAATCAGTAAAAGATTCACACACATGCACAATCTAATTTGTGAACATGGACAATTCGTAAGTATTTTATTCCACAGGCTGCATTACGAACAAACACTGCATTTCCATTTCGACTACACTGGAAACTCCTGGACAGCCTTTCTACTGCAGGATAGTAGTGACTGAACATCGCAGCAGTTATTTCTGTGTCGTCTGCTCATCGAATTGTTAATAAACTCACTCATTTCATGTTGTCAATTTTTATGTGGGTCATTGAAAAATATTTTTAATGATATTAGGGTTGCGGTTGGTCGGGTCATTTGTCATTTGAGATAAACATTAAAATAACCTGGTAAATCATTGTAATTTAAATATTATTAATAAAAACACTTTATTCAGTGAATGTTGGTGAAGGTGTCGCCCATGGTGGTCAGTATCCTACAGTATGGAGGGAGCGACAGAGGAAATAAATAAACATCCAAACAAAAACACTAAGGTTTGAGAGATTTTTAAAGATGATGAGCGGCTCCCAGTGTTTTTGTTTCCATGGAAACCGGGTTCAAATGTGTCTGTGGGTGTTACAGGTTGTCGACCCCTGGTTCAGATGCTGCGTTAGCGTTGATAACTTTTGAATGATGAAGCAAAACAAACATATTTATAAACATATTAACTTACAAACAATGACATGGAATTTAAACACAGAAATAAATGCAGGTATGTGAGTAAGGTCAAAGGTCATGTGATGTACAGGTATGTGAGTAAGGTCAAAGGTCATGTGATGTACAGGTATGTGAGTAAGGTCAAAGGTCATGTGATGTTCAGGTATGTGAGTAAGGTCAAAGGTCATGTGATATTTATAAAGACCATTGACTACTTTTTAAAAATGTGGGTAGGGTCTGTCCTTTTCAAATATATTTCTTACGGTCCGAGTTGCAGGCAGGCTAGTTAAAAAAAAAAAGGGGAAAAAAAAAAACGTCTTTGCGGGTCGTTTATACATCGATCGACACAGCACTGCCAGGTACCATAGACTGACTCTGCTGGACGACCATGGTGTTAATTTCACTTCAGTCTTCTTTTTTTTGGTCCAGATCCAAGTCCTTAACTGATTTCTGTGCATAGACTACACTGCCCCGTTACTCCGCAGTATTAGAAGTCAGATGGAAACTGACACACGCACGGTTACTGACTGCACTCTACAAGTACAAGAAAGACAAGAACCAGAGGTAAAACTACCCATTTGCTTTGACAGCGGTGCAATAAATATTTAGTAAAAATAAATAAATACAAATTGTGCTAGAAAATAGTGATCTCAATTCTGAGTAAAAAATAAATAAAAATTAATTGTGCAACCCTAGTTCAGGTTTTCAGCAGCTGCAACAATCATTCAATTATTTAAGTGGTCAAAAAACCTAAATTAATCACACACTTATAAAAAAAAAAAAAAAAGGTAAAGTTTTATGATTATAATTTTATCACTTATTACACCACTATAACAGTGAACTAAATTTCATTGTGTTGGAAGATATCTGAGGACTACATATATGGATTTTTGGGAAATGTATATTTTTGGGTATTTTACACTTCAAACAACTCGTTAATTTATCAAGAAAATAATCAAACCGATTGGTCAGTGGTGACAAAATTAATAATCAACCATTCTGACAAAGTTTTGCGTTGCAAGGGAAGATGGCATCACAGCAGCTTTGTGTCGTCACGGTGATGACCGGCTACACTGAGAGGGTTATGAAGTACCTGACAGTGAAGTTTGGGCTCACTTGGCTGCACCACAGAATCACACAAAGCACAAATCTGCTGCTGGATCACACTGCATTCTGGGTATTTCAAGGACTAATACATCATTGTTGGTTGGTTTTGTTTACATATGGTTAAGATGTTACAGATGCTATTTCTGGAAACATGTCACTGGAGATTTCCCCCACAATGCCAGGATGAACTACATAGCGGGACAAACTACAAAATGGAATGGGAGCAGCAGTGGAGGTCGCACAGATATTAGTGACGGCTGTTTGTCTACAGAGCCTCATCTATAAAACGTAGATCTGCAAACTTATGGTGCACTGATGCAACCAACGTGTGGTTTATAGTCACGGTTCTCAAACTGGGGTCCGCGGACCCCTAGGGGGACGTGGCGCATGTCCAGGGGGTACGCGAAATTATTCACGGTTTTGTTTTGTTTTGTTTTTTTATTTTGAAATGCGGAAGTTTTATTTTGTAGCGAGCGGGCGGAAGTAACAGCGCTGTTTGACGGCAGCAAGAAATGACAATGAAAATGACAATGACAAAAACAAACGCCCTAACCCTAAAAAGAGAAAGTACATTGATAGTTATATTGAGTTTGACAAGATCATCCCTCTCATTAAGTCTCTGTCTGTCTGTCTGTCTGGGGGGGACATGGAAAAATTTCACCCCTCCAAGGGGGACCTGGGCCAAAAAAGTTTGAGAACCCCTGCTATCGAGAAAAGCCTCATAATTACTGTTTTCTATTAATATGCATCACAGGGTACATTTATTCAATGTTTCTGTATCTACAGTGTCAAATATCGCAGCCCGAGGTTCTTGAAAAAGCAGATAATACCGTCATGTTTCTTGTTTTCCAAACATCCGCTCCCAATCTGTTTGCTGTCAGACTTCAAATAAGTCCGCCTTCATCACACCAACATGGCTTTTTACCTGGTTTATCAGATTCTCTTCATTTAAACTTGTTCTAACTGCTTGGCTGCTGGTGTCTGTGTCTACATTTGCAGTTTCCTCATCTATGCATCCCACTCTTGATACTTAACCAACTGTGCTGGGAATCTTCTAGTCAAGTTCGCCGTGTGCTTTGTGTGACTGAAATTCTGTTGGGTCCACAACTGAGGGTCAGACTGAGGTATCTGAATACCCATGAAAGAGATTCCTGTGAACGATGTGCATGGTGTCCAGGGGTTTCACTCAGTGGACTGGGATGACTTTGCCTCTGGCACAACTTTGATGTTGACTTTCTTTGTTATGAGTCAAATAGACCTTTGTCACTTTCTGAATTGTCAGGTGTTAATGTTCCTCTCAGGATGAACCGCAGGGAAAACTTCAGTCAATTGCCAGACTTTGTATTTCTTTGTTGAGACATACATCTTATTATATACTTTGGACCAGTGACGCCACTTTATCAGCTTTGGTTGTAGATCAGCAAACTAGGGATGTTAACCGATGACCGTTTGACCGCATCAACGTTGTCCAGTCATAAATTTCTGTTGTCGAAACAAACAAAAAAAACACATCCTGCATCAGTCATTATAGTGTAGGTCAGGGGTTGTCAAACTTTTTTGGCCCAGGTCCCCCTTGGAGGGGTGAAATTTTTCCATGTCCCCCCTCATCCTCGCGATACTGAAAATGATAAAAAACCACTTCAACAATGATTATTATGAAACAATGATAACCTTTTTTAATAGTGCTTTTGTGCAAACCAGCCACATTTTCAGGTATTATAATATAAATGAACACTTCAGAAACAACTATTTTAAATAATTTTAAAATAATAAACGGAACAGAAGACACACAAAACCGTGTGTGTGTGTGTGACAGACAGACAGACAGACAGACTGACAGACAGACAGACAGACAGACTTAATGAGAGGGATGAGCTTGTCAAACTCAATATAACTATTAATGACTTAACTATAACTTACTCCCTGATGAAGGCCATTTGTGCCGAAACGCGTTGGGGTTTTTTATATGATTTTATATGATTTTATAGGTTTTGTTAACCAAGCCGGTTTAATAAAGGCTTTTTATCTTTCACTTTTAAGAGAGTGCCTTGGAATTTTTCTTTGTTTTATAACTATTAATGTACTTTCTCTTTTTAGGGTTAGGGCGTTTGTTTTTGTCATTGTCATTTTCATTGTCATTTCTTTTACCACTTCTTGAGGAACTTGGCGGACACAAAAATCGATCCATGTTTGCTGCAGGGTGGCTAAAAATAGCCTGTGACTCGCTCCGTCTCAATTTAGTCAAGCTGGCGTCAAACAGCGCTGTTACTTCCGCCCGCTCGCTACAAAATAAAACTTCCGCATTTCAAAATAAAACAGCAAAAAAAAGAAAAAAACAAAAACGTGAATAATTTCGCGTACCCCTGGACATGCGCCACATCCCCCTCGGGGTCCGTGGACCCCAGTTTAAGAACCGTGGGTGTAAACAACCAAAAAGGTCATAGTTTTGGCTTATATCAATTCTGATCATGTGAGCCTTGACTTGTGTTTAATTGAGAATGGGGTTTAAGTTAAAAAAAAAAAATACATACATACAGATTTTCTTCACCATCTTGTACACCCATATACTATTAGGTGTGGTTGAGCAATAACCCATAACATTTCACTTGACCACACTGTATTGGTGTTAAAAAGTGTTGTATCAATATTTTTAGGTATTCATTCAAATGCAGACAGAGCAGAGGTTCATCTTTCATTTTTTTGGTTTTCTTTCCTCAAAGGGGTGGGGGGGGGGTTTTTTTGGAACATTTTTAATCATATTACTTGAAAACCTCTCCATGATCCCATATCACTGAAATAGAAGGTTTGCAAAAAAATAAAAATAAATGTTTTAGTCCAGTGTAGAGGGTGGAGCCAGAGGAAAACTCTGGCCAATCATTGTATTGATCATCTTTACACTGATTGATTTACTGACACGTCCATCAAATATCAGTCCACCCCCTTCTGTGCTTTCACATAAACAGCTGTGGCGGAAAAGACGACAACCAGCAGCAAAACCAAAGTAAAAACTGTGTTTGAAAAAGCTACGACCACGAGGAAGAGGAGCGAAGAACGGACAAGGGTGGGAATCACTACAACTGTCCAGCGCTGGCGTCAACTGGAAAAAGAAAAGAGGCTGAAAACCATGATAAGGTGACATGTTTGTACTGGGGAGGTAAGAGGATACCGTTAGGATTCTAGAATATTTGGACAGACTAATGTCTTATGGGTATGGTCTTCACCCCCCGTCAGTGCTAAACTGTCAGATATTGACCAAACAGAATGTTCCAGAAGGTTTAGCTCAGTTACCAACAGTGTGTTTAAACTGTTGGTGGAACACTATAAACTATTGTCCTTATCCTTTACTTATTCCATGGTGTTTATTAAGTGCTTCTAAACCTTTTGTTAGCTCAGCTTCCTGTGACACAAACTGATAAATGTTATTATTGTTTTGTTATTTAGGATAATTGACGTTGCGTTCTTGTACGTGTTGATGTATTTTTGAAGGCATGGTTTTCGAGGGGGTGTGCTGAAGAAGAGGCATGGGTGTGTATACTTTAAACAAACAGCTGACGGGAACCGTTTTCTGAGATTTCCTACCCTACCTTTAATTGTTTTTATTTATGGAGCAGGATCTTGCACTGTATTCTCTGTAACACTTATGTGTGTGTGTGTGTGTGTGTGTGTGTTGGTGAAGCCACATGTTATAACTTTATCTAAATCTAGCACAAGAAGGTTTTGTCATAAAGCATTAGATCCTGTGATGATCAAATAAAAATGTGTTTAGTGTTTGGAGTGTAATTACATTTTTCAAAAAATAAATATATCACCTGCAACTCTACATATATATATATATATATATATATATATATATATATATATATATATATTGTGATCCTAGTATTGTGATTTGTATCGTATCGCCAGATTCTTGCTAATACACACCTCTATATATTTTGACATGTTTCATTATAACCAACATTCAATTCAATTCAATTACATTTTATTTATAAAGCCCTAAATCACAACAAAGTCGTCTCAGAGGGCTTTACAAAAACACAATCAACTACAGAAATACATGAAAAGTCCCAAGCATCCCCTGTCCTTAGACCCTCCCCCTGTCCTTAGACCCTCCTTCTCGGCAAGAAAAAACTTCAAAACCCAGTGGGAAAAAGAAGAAATCTTGAGGAGAACCACATTGAAGGACAGATCCACTCCCATGGACGGACAGGCTATAGATGAACGTCCATGTATAAATGCAGGAAGGGGGGCTGGTCCAGACAGGCAGGGGCGGTGGTCCGGACGCTGTTAAACATGATTTAACGGCGTCTTTGTTTGTGGGTTTATCACATAATTGGCCACAAATATCACCTCTAACTCCAATATCCTCGTAGTGTCCTTCAGAGCATTATAAGCTTGAGGACCGCATTCAGACAAGTTGACTGAGGTGACCTTGTGCAGCACCTGGCTAAATGCAGCACAGCAATGCAGCAGTGATGTGCACACTGCTTATTCACTGGCTGGATTAGTCACAGCTGCACTGCCGCTGACTGCTGGGCCATTTCTACAACTAACTCTGAGACTAATTAAAAACCCAGGAGCAAACATTTCCCCACTCCCCCTTCATTTGACTACAGTTAGCACTGACAGCTCCCTGCTTTATTGCTTTACACACATTCATTAACATCACACAAATCAATTAGTACCAAGTTACAGGTATTACCCACTCCCACTCCGAAATGAATTTTCTAATTAAGAGTTGATTATGCAGATTTCTTTCTTCTCAAACAGACAGAGATGCAAACTGGCTCATTGGAGCGTTCCAGGACCTGTGCAAGATTCTGGCTTTACTTTGGCTGCACCGAGTCATGAGTAGGTTTTGAGCCTTAGAGTCAAAACTAGAGCGTCAAAAATCACAATCTCTTTTTCGGTATAAATTCACAATGACAGCCTGAGTTCAGATTGTTTTTAGCCGCAAATTTCTGACAGAGTAGCGTGCATGCGTCTCCAATGGGCGTATCAGAGAAATACCAGGGTGTTCATCTGGAACATATGAATGCTGGGGATGAGGAGGTCAACTGAGACACTGGAACATTTTTTAAAAGGCAGGTTTAATTTAATTTTAAGACAGTTCATGACAGAAAACTGCTGATTATTCAATCAATTGACAATGGTTTTTGGGGGGGTGCATTTTTGCCCTTATTAGAGACAGTAGTAGAGTGGAGAAAAACAGGAAGTATAGGGAGTTCAGGTCAATGCAACAAGACCTTGGCCCATATGGGAGTCATTCTACTACACAGACCACCAGGACGGGAACTTTTTTTTTTTTACCTTACTGAACATCAGCCTAATGGTGTATTTACTTCTTACCCCCCTCCCCCAAAAAATCCAGTAATTCTAGTTGAGAAAGATGATCTTTGTTCTTTTCTCATCATTTCCATCCATTTATCATAGTGTTATTTATAATGGTGACAGACTGGAACCGAGGGCAGGGAGTTGCTGACACAGTTTGATGTATTAGCAAACTAAAATACCACCACAATTTTTGGGTTAATTATCAGACATATTAGACTTCAGTCAAGGTAATAGTGTTCAAATTGCTCATTATTATTGCTTCGCTTGCTGTTAATAATATACCAGATGCAGTTTTAGAGGCGTTACCTGTGTTAAACTCAGACTTGTGGCATTTTTCAACAGGAGCAGCCCTTCAACAGCAACTCTGGAAACCAAACAAAACCTGCTCCGGCTGCTTCGACATGTAGCTTGATGTAAATGATGAGGTGCCCGGAGTGAGTGTGACACAACACAGGGGATGCTGACATTGTGGACAGCAGCGACACTATGACACGATGCAGCGGAGTTGGTGGAGTCTAAGAAGCTTAGTGATGGAAAAAAAAAACCCTAAGGTGTCACTGATGTTACACCTGACCAAAACCAGTATGACAGGCAACAAGGAAGAGTCACAAACAGAGTGTGAACAGGACAATCTGAGGAAAGCTTGAAGACGGGTACAACAGGAGATGTTTACGACACTTCTGGATCCAGATTTAGAGCCGTCCCTAGAGCTGACCAGAGGCTCGAAGGAACAAACAATAGCAGCCCCAGCGCAGTCAGCTAGTCATTTATTTTCATTAATAAACCTGTATGTATAAAAGGCTACAGACTAGAGCCCTCACCCCAACCCCCCCCCCCCTTCCCTCTCAGTTATAGATGCACGCATGAGACTATCAGAAGACATATTGATTAGTTGGTCCATTCATCCATCCATCCCAATTACATTCAATATCAATGTTATCAGCTATTCCAAATTAGATGAAAACCACATGGTACTTAAGTAGTTTTAAAAGTCAGTGCAGGTTAATGCAAAGCAGGTAACGTCAAAAGGAATACAGACAGGTCACTAAACATGCACCATTGAAGAATTTCTGTAGAAATTCAACCGTGATCAAAGTTTTTTTTGTAATTAATTTAAATGCACCTTATTCTTTATTACATTTCTAAAGCAAAAAAAAAAGGCCTCTCTTTTGCAGGATTATTTGCAGACAACAAATCCCTGCTTTGCCTTTATAAGTCACAGTGATCCAATAATTATTTGTAAAGATTGTAAGGTTCTAAAGGAACAAATGATTACATTTTGGTAGTGATCCGGAAGGGATTCTGGATCATTTTGAATTTTATTCTCCATTTACCACAATGTAAAATTTCAAAGTCATCTAGAATCCAGGATCTCTTCCGGATCACCACCAAAATCGAATCACTTGTTCCTTGCAACACTCCCAATACATCCTAAAATGTTATCAAAATCCATCCAGAACTTTTTGAGTAATGTTGCTCACAGACAAACTCCAATGAAAACTTAACCTCCTTGGTGAACCTCTTTTCATTCGAGGGGGGGGGGGGGTCTGCCTTGGTGCAGGTTTGCACCCTCAGAGTGCTTTTCTAGTTACAAATGGGTTTGTCTGTGTTGGATATAGATCTGCTAGAACATTAAATCAACTAATAATGTAATGTTCAAGTTGCAGTGTTTGGTTATATAGTACTATTTTTTTTACTGCAAATAATTTGTATGTTATCAGATATGTTTTGGGGACTATGACAACTTTAATACAGAAGGCTTTACGTGGCTAAAATGAGGTTGATTTCTTCCGGAACATTAATTTTTCTAAGCCTGCACAATGCACATAACAGCATCAACCAATAAGAAATATGTCATGTGACCACGACAGTGATGCATTGAAAAGACAAACGATGAAGATACTAAAGTACAGGACAACACGTGGGGCAACAATTCATTTTAGCTGGATCCAGAACATTTTCCTAATTCCTAGAGCAGAGAGACGCTGCAGACACTGCTCCATAGGACACCATGGGAATCTGTCGTTACTTCTGCTCAACAACCTGCTGCAAATATATTCAAATCTTTTCTTGAATAAGTGTTGGAATTGTGCTATTAAATATTTGCAGGCAAGTATTTTGGAATTTTGTGTGGTTTATTCATCATGCCTCCAATGTGTAAAGGCCTTTAGTGTTAAGTTAAATAAGCTCTGCAAAAACTGAAGAACTTTTCCAGGTACAACTCTTGTTTTTTTTCTTCTTGTGTATATAGAAACACCACAAGTGTGCAGAAGCAGCCTGTATATACACAAGCAAAAGCCTTACAAATGAAGTCAAAGAACTTTATCTGAGAGACACAGGGGTAAGCTTTAGCAGACCAACATCCTGCAAAGAAGACAGCTCCTTGGTGACTCTTTCAGTCCCAGTGAGCCAGCAGAGTCCAGAAGAACAAAAGACCAGGAGATGGTCACGTCCAGCTGCTGTCCACTTCAGCTGTTCTAAAGAAAAGCCTCACTATTATTTCATGTTTGCACCTCTGGCAGAAGCATATCTTGCCGTTGCAAATGAGGGTGTTTTTCAACAGCCTGAGACTAGACAGTTGTAACGGCAGGTGTGAACACACTCAAAGCACTGGGTTACAGACGGACGTGGTCTAGGCAGGAATAAACCTCAGCCCTGGAACATTGTGAAGGACTATCTACTCAGTGAATTTTCAGATTGCTATAGTAAAGAGGGAATAAGGCAAGGTCTGCCTACACTGACCATTTGTAAAACATCCTATTGGTGCCAGTTACAGTCAAAAAATGTTCAGCGCATGAGGCTTATTATCCAGATTCTGCCCAGATCTTTTTATGCTTCTAATTTGTACTGTACATTTGCTCATGTTATATTTGTCTTTGATTTTTTTTTTTTATTTGATTTGAATGATTTATTTCGAACATGTGCAAAGTGCAACAATAATCAATACAACAATAATAATAATAATAATGACATGTCCGAAAAGGAGTAGGATGAAGCATAAGTTTATTTAATTCTACCCCTTCTTCACTTCCCCAATAACCTAAATTCATCTTATAGTAATATAGTGCATAGTACAAAAATGATAATAAGAAAAATAATAACAATAACAATAACAATACCAATAATCAATAACTGAAGTACTAAACATAGACATATATACAAAAAACAAAACAAAAAAAAAACAACTAAAAACAAATGACCAGATAGGAAAGTAGGTAACAAATAGAGTTTTTTTGTTGTTTATCGTTTCCCTTATTTTATTTTATTTTCTTTCTTTCCTTTTTCTAAGTTGTCTGCATTTTGCTCTTATTTTTTATTTTATTTATTTTTCTATTCATTCACTTATTTTATTCATGTATTTATTTATTTATTTTTTATATCTTTTAACCCCACAGAGGGGGAGTCAACATTGCTTCAGATCAGTACATATTCCAGTCTTGCAGACATATACTAGACTATTTAGTGCATGTGTGTGACCATCACTGGTCCTCCCCGAAAGCTGAGCAGACATCCCCCATTAGAACTCTCCCTTACAAGCCAGTGAGTGCAGTGCTGCACCTCAGTGATGTGCGGAGGAAACAAAGACTAGACAGGACGAACGGGGACAGAAACCAACAGGCGGTGCTATTGTAATCAAAGACTGTAAGGTGATGTGTTATTCCCAACCACCAACTGTCCATCAATAAATAAATAAACAAGTAGATCAGAAAAAGAGGAGAAAACCAAACCAGCACAAAAGGAGAAACAAAAAAGTCATGTTTGCTTTGGTATTATACTGTTATTGAACATGTATCATGCTGCTGTTATGCTGTAATTTCCCATTTTGGGATAAATAAAGCTCATCTATCTATTCATTTCAATTTTATTTATAAAGCCCAAAATCACAACAATGCCGTCTCACAGGACTTTACAGGGTTGACTGGAGAAAACAAACAATCACAGAAATAGATTAAGTCTATCTATACAGCATCAAATGTGTTTTAAACATGTCTGAAAGTTACAAAAGCCCACGCTTTACCACCTTTTCCTCAAAGTGAAGAAAAATAAATCCATACATTATCCTTTTGAAATTCATAATCATGTCTTAAGAGCTTGAAGATCCAACCATAACCTAAGCGTGTGCGTGTCATGCAACAGGACAGTGCAAAATTTAAGTTGCACTCATTCCCAACATCTACTCCTGCACTGAGTGATAGACATTAGATAGAGAACACATTCCACCTCAGATAGTTGCCGATAGCCTATGAGCAGTGGAGCAATGTTATACAATCAGTGTGTTAAACTTGGACAAGTTGTGCTTCATCCAAAATGCCTTGAGGAAACGAAAGCTTGTTTTTCAACATTTTAGGCTATTAGATGAGCTCATTTATTTGCATAAAAAAGTAAAGAAGAGAGAGCTCATCACAGGTGATCACTGGAGACACATGCAAAGACGCATTTTGATGCCAGGTGAGAGAAGTTTAAGCACGTCTAAACACACAGTTTATAGTCACGGCATTTTAGTTAGGAGTTGTAGTTTGATAATGGCTTTTCAATTCCCACTCATATTTACACTTCACCTGCATTAAAGCTTCATTTATAACTGTGACACTGAGATATTGGATTTTTGGCTCTGAATCACTTGTCCAGTATTGTCTAGAGAGGCTAAAAATAGTGAGACTCAAATGTATTGTACACCGCTAAGAGCTGTCCGACACTTATCAATGGGCCGTGAAACAGGTTAAAGCTCTTTGGGTTCAGACAAAATATGTGAGTGACACACAGACACTGGAGGCAGACAGCTCACAGTCTACAATCCAGCAATAAACCTGCAGCCCTGGTAAATCCAACAACTGCAGCAATCATCTCCGACTGTGAGAGACCAACAGAAGTGCTCTGTGTTTACCGAGTGTTTTACACTATTCTAGGTGCCTCTTGGGCTCAGAGTTCCTACCTGCACTGTGAGCAGGAGTGACTTAAGTGCTGAGACTCCAGATGCCGATGAATACTAGGAGAGCGCTGTGTTACCTGACCAAACCCATTCCCTTTGTCACAGAAAATTATAACATAGTACTGTTCCTGAACAGTAAGTATACACATTTGAAAAATAAAATGGTGTAGAAATGGGCCATCACATAGAGTGCTAGGGCATTAACAGAAACGTCAACTAGTCGACGCGTTGACTCCTGTAGCACAAGTCGACATAAATTTGGAGGAGTCGAAAAGTCTCATGTTATTGTTTCTCTCCCTCGGTGCGTTAACACAGACCAGTCACATGGCTGCTACAGGTAAAACAGGGGGTGGGTCTGACAAAACAAAACTGCACAGTGACCTGCACAATATGACAGTCCAATTTAAAATACAACAAAAACACAAGCGTCAGGCACGGCGTCTGAAGAGGCATCTGAATGTGATTTATGTGAACAGCAGCGCAGACAAAAAGCATTAAGACAACACACTCTTTTTTCCCCCACACATGATGGGGACAAGCGTGGTGTGCGTGTTGGCGACCGCTGCCTTAAACTTTTGGCACTTTATGTAGGGTGACCATATGTCCGGATTTTGTCTGGACCCACGGCTCTAAAACCGTACCTGCACTGTCTGCAGGTCTGTCACGCATCAGTCCGGGTGCAGTTTTAGAGCCGTGGGTTCAGACAAAATCCGTACATATGGTAAATGGACTGTACTTATATAGTGCATTTTATTCACCACTTGGTGCCCAAAGCACTTTACAATTCCTCACATTCACCCATTCACACACACACACTCATACACCATAGACGGCTGCTGCCTGACCCTACTGGGAGCAATTTAGGGTTCAGTGTCTTGCCCAAGGAATGGTAAATGGTAAATGGACTGCATTTATATAGCGCTTTTCCACCTTCATGGTGCTCAAAGCGCTTCTCATTCACACACACACTCATACACCAGTAGGTTTCTAAGGTCAAAGGTCAGTCCTACTGGGGGCCTAAGCCGGGTTCAGTGTCTTGCCCAAGGACACTTCGACATGTGTGACAGCCAGAGCCGGGACGCGAACCGCCAACCTCTCGGTCATTGGGTGACCCACTCTACCAACTGAGCCACAGCCGCCAAGGACACTTCGGCATGTAGACAGCCACGTAGACAGCCAGAGCCGGGACGTGAACCGCCAACCCTTTGACCCGTTCTACTAACTGAGCCACAGTCACCCTATGTAACATAAGTTCACCTACTGATGTTGTGCAGTTACATTAGCCTTTGTTTTGGAGGGGTTAAAATGCTGATGCTTGTGTCTTGTCAGTGGACATTGTTTCGTTGCAGTGAACTTTAATACAAGTTGCTCATTGCTCATTGACAGCAGTTCCTCCACTGAAAACGTGATCGACGTCATCGCAACCCGTCCACTCGACTTTATTGATGGATAAGTCGACTTGAAAAAAACTGAAGTCATTAATGCCCTATAGGGTGCATGAATCCATCGGACAAACTTCAATATCTGCTAACAGTTGTATTGACTACTATGGTCGTATATGAGGAAAGGATGACATACACTGATGAAAGTGACCGATGATGAACTGTTCTTATTACATTTCAGTATAATATCCAGCTATAGAAGCACTCCATTCAGCTCTGTTTCAGTATTAATTCCAAGTTAATCTGCTACAAGTAGTGGGTACAATGTTTATGCAGAATCTGTAGTAGTTTATGCTACATACTGAACTGTGTGCATCTTATGATAACAATGGACATTATATGATTGTTAGTTTAACTCACGTTCACCGATGTAAACTGTGTTTAATCTGCTAGAGGTCAGTGACAAAATAAATGAAAGCATAGCAAACTAAGACCAAAAAAAAAAGAACTATATGCTGTGTGATGCATTCACTATCACTGTATCAGCAGCACCTCTTATGTGACAATCTACTTTCCAATTGTCAGATTAATTTGAAACAGCTGAAAACATTGATATCAAATGTATGACAGACACAAAAAGACTACAAGACTCTTGAATTCTACAAAAAGCAACTAGATCCTGTATACATCCGGACTTTTTGGCACACAGAATTTGACATAGTACACACAGAGATGAAATCTTTGTCTGGCGTACTAAACAGTATGGCACCATGGGTATTGAAACATGTTTTTTTTTTTAAATCCCATTCATCTGTACATCAGGCTGGATGAAATCATTTGGCTGGTCTACGTTTCTGACACTACTCCTCTATGCAGCCACAACATGTGGAAGCAAAGGCACTATTTTGGTAATCGTTTGGGTCAGCATCATGTCAGGATCATGTCAGGATCATGAACTTCATAAGGGTTTATAAGGTAATACTGGCTCTAACACTGGGGTTTTCCTGCCACGAACGACAAGGCAGTTACGTTTAATCAGATTTTGCGCCACCTCCAGCTCTCAACAAAGCTCTGCTGGAGATCTTCATGGAAAACACTTTCTTCTAGCAAGCGCTGCACTGTGTATTTCTGTCATTAAGTGCAGCATTAGACCAAGGTTTTTACCAAAACTAAATATTACTTTACTGCTGTAGTTACTGCTACACCTGCCTTGAGCAGTGCCAAAACCTTTACCAATGTTAATGACAGTTACAGAATGTCTGCAATTGTGATCATTTTGACAAATGTTCATATGTTGTTAATATTTGATGACATAACAGTGAAAGTGGTTACCACACTGCTTAATTGTAATCATAATTCCTAAAAAAGCTATACTATGCTGTAGTAAGCTCAAGTCATGAAAGAACATAATGTGAAAACTCATTATATCACATTATTTAAAAAAAAAATAAATAAATATTATTATTTTTAAGTTCTTCTCTTCAAATGACACAGAGAAACTGTGTTTTAGTAGCAAAAGTACCATTCTTTGTGGCTTATTCGGTTCTGACTGGAAAATTCTTGGACCAATTTTAGACCAGTTCCAGGTACCCATCCCTACGACCTGGCATCTAGTGAACTTTAACTTACTCTGCTGGTCATACATAAATATACACTGACATTTTACCAGCCAACTTTGACCAGGACTGTATTTTGGTTGACTTGAGTTTAACACGACGTTCAGCTTGGCACTGTTACAATATTCTCTGTTTATAACATATCAAAAATCATTCAAAATCATACATTGTTTGACCTTTTATTGAAGGATAGGACTAGATTAGTGCTTTATATAGGGAGGTTAACGTGAGTATGGTCCTGACACAGATACCTACAGTATGTTCTAAATTATAGCCATGCATCAGATTTCAGCCCTTCCACTCTAAAAGCCCACAAGCACATGATCATGCTGCGTTATGCTTTATTCCCTAAATAACAGCAGATATGTAATGGGACTCAGGTCATCATTACTGACAGATGTACAGATCAGGATCTTTTTGTCAACATGCCTTTAACGCAGTAAAACAGGGGCAGATGGGGGCTGTGAGGCAGTGAGCAAAAACCAGACAGATTCTATAAAATGCCAATTAAACAGGGTAAACAGCTTCACTTTCCTTTCAAAATCAATGCATGTGTGCATGTGCAATGCATGTGCCGCTGTACACGTCCACTTTTGGATTTTTAATACAATTTAAAAATTGTTGGAATTATTCCAATGAGGAGAGGCTAAATTTCCCTGATTACAGACTAATCAAAAATGACATTAGGAGACACTGATAACCTGCCATAATAGTATGATTAGTCTTCATCTGTATGCTGCTGGGAGCTGTCAGGGGACTCAGGGCTGGAAATGGGAAGAGGAAAGTCTCCTTCATTGAGAATACTACAGTTCATTCACACACTTCAACAGCAGGGACCTTTCATTCATAGAGACCCACTATCTTTATATGAGAGTAGAGGGTTGAGTGGCTCAAGGTCTGCCAAGTTTTATCTCAAACCAAAGGCTGCGAGGCTCCCTTACTTCAACACTGGCATGAATATCTGGGATGTGGGCATGATGTCCTAAAGAAAAAGGGACAACATGGTAGAAACAAGACAGCTGCTGAAGGAAGAAAGGTTGCAAGTCTGATGGCAAGAAGTGACGAAGCAACTACAAGCACTTTTCCCCCCTTGCTTGTCTGCCAACTTTCATTTTAACAGAACACAAAATGACCAAAAAAAAAAATGTTAAGCTGATGCAAGTAACACTGGAGAACACAATTAATTCAGTCTAAAATAGTGACTGTGAATGCATGCCCTTTTTGAGCATAAACCTCACGCAACCACCCGTGATTCATCTCCATCCAAATGATTGTACATTATCAAATCTAGTTAGTGACAGGAAGCACAAAAACAAAAGACAAGCAGACATAATGTGAATCCCTCTGCATGTGACTCTAAAATCTTAAGAAGCACTGCAGCAACAGAGCAGAACAAGAGGAGGCCAATTCTGATCAACACACACCAAATGATCTGTTATCCGCAGAATAATAGGCAGCACACATTAAATATTGATTCCTAGTTTGGTCTCTAACGTCATCTAGACATCTACCTCAGTTTATCTGCCGCTCAGGAAACAATCATCAGCTCGGCCTGAATAAAACCTAACCCTTACAGTAAAACACTGCTTTATGCTGTCAGGCGCCAGGCAGCCATTTAGGTGCATATGGAGCCAGTTGAGTCTCTACGTAAATGGCTGATGCATTTCGAATTTTTCTTCCTAATTGCTAAGACCCATCAGCACCCCCCCGGCCTCCTCCTACTGCCTTTTTTTAATCCGCTACCTCAGACAGCTTTGCCTCAGTATATTAAAAAAAGCCATTTCTAGTGTCTCATCTCGTCCCCGATGTTCTTTAAACGAACATTAAGAAGTATTTGGAAGATCCCGGCTCCTTCTCCAGTCTGAGTTAACCCCTAGAGACTCTGGATCAAACAATGAAACGGACTGGAGGCATTCCGCACAACGTTTCCATCACAATGCAGTCACAACATCTCCGTTTACAGTGGACTTAATGATCAAAACACAAAACGAGCGCGCGACATTTTCCACATCCGTTAACATTTGTGCTGACAGTTAGCTAGCATTAGGCATTTAAACGTCAATTAACACTACGAGGCGACGGCTGCTGGTCGCCAACATGTCAGCTCGCATCAATAAATAGCAAAGCAAAGGCGTTCTATTGTCTATCGGCATATCCACCGGTAATAAGAAGAGGGAGGAAAAAAAACGACAACAGCTAACCGTTAATGCAGGACACGAATCCCGCCGCTGCCGTTTTCAAAACAGTCCCCAGCCACAGCCAGGCCCCGCGCGCATCCTCGGACTCACCTGTGTATCCTTTCGCCTCAGTGTGTACAGTCTCCGGGTTCACGGTCCGGTCCTGACGCGCTGCAGCGGCTCCTCACCACCAGTTCCCGGCACCGGCAGGCAGCACTGAGCCGCTGATTGGGCCTCCACAGACGCTCACCCCCTCGGTGCGACCAGACAAGAAGCTCATTGGTCAGACACTCTCTCCGTGTAGCCCAGACAGATATCTAATTGGCTCCCCGTGTTCCCAGCAAATCCAGACAGACAGTTGATTGGTTGTCGGCAAAGGCAGTCAGGCGTTTGATTGGCTCCTTATTTCCGCGGCGTAGAAAGAAAGAGCGCTGATTGGTCGGCGTCGGTGTTGTTGTCGTCTGTGTCTGGACCGGACAGATAGCCATGTTAACTCCAATGAGCTAAAACAATATGTCCAAACATTCACTTCTGTTACCGCGTTTGAACTGTCGTAATTTTATTTACTTTTCCACCGGGTGTTAAGAAACGTTCATGACCTACCGGAAAGGGTTAAGAGACACCGGTTGCCCTAAAGTCTGTGGATAATGGGATATCACGATAGACCGGGTTTATATGTATCCGTGAACACGACAAAGACCCAAGACAGGGCCAGCATGTCTGTGACAACAGTGCGCAAATGATGAAGCAAAAACAATCAATAACGTTTGTGCACAAGAAAGCTGCTCTTCAGTGTGTAGTGACATGTACATAATGTCACCACAAAATAGTCATGTCTGGAACTACCATGTTTGGTTATTGTTGTTGTTGTCTGTTAAAGTATAGGTGTTTATAATCTGTAAACACATTTATCACGGATCAATTATGGGTTCTGGTGATGTATTAAGCTTCAATTTGTGCCTTTTCTGTAGTATTTTATTGTATTCATATAGTTTTATGTAGTATGTTATTGTATTCATATAGTTTTATGTAGTATGTTATTGTATTCATATAGTTTTTATGTAGTATTTTATTGTATTCATATAGTTTTATGTAGTATGTTATTGTATTCATATAGTTTTTATGTAGTATTTTATTGTATTCATATAGTTTTTATGTAGTATGTTATTGTATTCATATAGTTTTTATGTAGTATGTTATTGTATTCATATAGTTTTTATGTAGGATTTTATTGTATTCATATAGTTTTTATGTAGTATGTTATTGTATTCATATAGTTTTTATGTAGTTTGTTATTGTATTCATATAGTTTGTATGTAGGATTTTATTGTATTCATATAGTTTTTATGTAGGATTTTATTGTATTCATATAGTTTTTATGTAGTATGTTATTGTATTCATATAGTTTTTATGTAGGATTTTATTGTATTCATATAGTTTGTATGTAGGATTTTATTGTATTCATATAGTTTTTATGTAGGATTTTATTGTATTCATATAGTTTTTATGTAGTATGTTATTGTATTCATATAGTTTTTATGTTAAGCAGTGGTTACCAAACAATGTCAGCTCATGAAATGGCATAATATTCATACAACTGCTTGTTTTCAGACAGGTGTTAACAGCTGTGTGTGTGTGTGTGTGTGTGACCTGCTGAGAGGTGAAGCAATACTGTCTGCCACTTTTCTGCTGATAACCAGATACCACAATAGACAGGGTTTATATGCATCCGTGAACACAACAAAGACCTAAGATAGGACCATTATGTCAGTGACAACAATGCAGATAGCTGATGAAGCAAAAAAATAAAAATAAATCAATAATGTTAGTGCATGAGAAAAACTATCTTCAGTCTGTCGTGACATGTACATAATGTCATGACAAAAGAGTCATGTCTGGAGCTGGTTCTTAACTCAGATGTTGTTGTTGTCTGACTGTTAAAGTGAAGTGAAGGTGTTATTTGGAATCTGTGGACACATTTATTAGCAATAAAGGGACTGGTGATGTAAAGCATTAATGTCTTTTCAGTTTTATTTTATTGTATTTCTATAGTTTTTAGGTTAAATAAGAGGACATATCATGCAAAAATCCCCTTTTAATGTCTTTACAACACAAATATGTATTATCTGTGTGTGGGACAACCTTAAGTTATGAAAAAATAAAAATCCACCCTCCTTTTATCCTGATCCATCTCTTATTGGAGGGGAATGAAAATGCTCCATTTTGGATTTTCTATGCATCATATATCAATCACATGCATCAATTAATTTGAATACCCCCCCCCCCCCCCGCACCACCTCAGGTGACCTACTGATCACCTACTGGTCACAGTGACCTCTGCTCGGAAATCCACCATTATTCTCTATAGGTAGAACTTGAAATTAATCTTCATTTACCCCTGGGGGGAACCTCAAAGTGATTTCAAGATACCCCCTTGATTTCAAAATACCCTCTCAAATTACTTCATGATTCCTTTTTTTTTTTATGAAACTATTAATAGGTTTTATTCTTTTCTGATCAGAAATTACTTCTGATGGACTTTTTGGAAATTTACACTCACAAAAATGTTATCAATAAAGGTTGTTTTGTTTGATTTATCTAATCTTGAGATATATATAAATATATATAAAACAATATGTACTAATGAGGGGGGCAATGTGACTAGTGAGGGGGTAGTATGGAATCGGGCTCAGGCTACCCCCAGGGGTAATCAGAAATCGATTTCAGTTTACTGGGGGTCTCCTGGACGCCTCCCTGGGGAGGTGTCCCAGGCTTACCCATCCGGGAGGAGACCTCCGGGTCGACCCAGGACATGCTGGAGGGATTATATCTCTGGGCTGGTCTGGGAACGCCTCGGGATTCCCTTGGAGGAGCTGGTGGAGGTGGCTGGGGTGAAGGAAGTCTGGACTGGTTTATTGAGGCTGCTGACCCCGCAACCCGGACCCGGATAAGTGGGAGATGAGGAATGAACAAACAAATTACCGCGGGGTAACTTAAAATGGGGGGGGGTTAGCTCGAAGTCTTAACACCAGTGTACTTCCAGGTCTGTGGTTGGTCTGACCCGGGTTGATGGGATGGGCTGGTCTGTGGGTGGCTCGTCTGGTTAGCCCAGGTCAGACGAACTGGACCCCAACGCACATGGGACCTGTTAAGGGACCAGGACCTAAAGGCACCACAGCTGTAAAAGTCAGCTCACATTGATTCTCTGCAGCTGATTTTATTTCATCAGTGTCTTTGTCTCTTTTTCTCTGCTTCAACTTTTTCAGGTTCCGGTTCTTTCTCCTATTCCTCTATCGGTAGCACATGGAAGAAAGGGGTGGAGTCAGAAGAGGAGGGTGGAGTCAGCTGTGGCTTATTTGCATTATAGCAACAGGCACCAAACCTGAGCGTTTAGTCCAGGTGTGTTTGTCCAGGTGGAAGAAGCTGCTCTATGTCTTCATGAATGGGATATTCTGACCCAGGGGTGTCCAAATCCAGTCCTCGAGGGCTGGTGTCCTACATGTTTTACATATTTCCTTCTTCCACATGATTCAGTTTAACCCTTTAACTCCTGAAACTTGAGCAGTTCCACAGTAAAAAGAATTAAAATAAGCAACAACATGAACAAAAATGAATAAGAAACTGACAAAATAATTAGGAACATGAACAAAGTAAGACAATGTTTATTTTTCTACATTTTACTTTTTATTTTATTATTTTTTCTTTAATTTTCTTTGTGTCTTACTTTCTTCCTGTTCCTAATTATTTTGTCAGTTTCTTATTAATTTTTTTTCATGTTGTTGCTTATTTTAATTCTTTTTACTGTGGAACTGCGAAAGTTTCAGGAGTTAAAGGGTTAAACTGAATTGTGTGGAAGAGGGAAATATCAAAAAAACATGTAGGAGACCGTCCCTCGAGGACTGGATTTGGACACCCCTGTTCTGACCAAAGTGTCATGTGACAGACATGTCATGTTGAGACACCAGGGAACTGTGTTACCTTGTGGAAACTGAGCATGATATGTCCCCTTTAAGCAGTGGTTCTGAAAAAACACCTTCAGCTCATGAAATGGCAGAATACTCATTCAACTATTGGTTTTTGTCCTAGTACGTTCCAGACTAGGATATTTGAGCCTGCACTTTTTGCAGAGTAGGACTTTTCGGACAAATCATATTTTCAAAAACAAACACCATAAATGCTTATGTTTATTTGCATATAATTTTATTATTCACTCAAACACATATTAAAAATATACAATATACTCTAATTAATTAATTAATTATCTGAACCCGCTTTATCCTCACTAGGGTCACAGGGGTCACTGGGGTCACTGGGGGCCTAATCCAGCTACAATGGGTGAAGGCGGGGTACACCCTGTATGAGACGTCAGTTCATCTCAGGGCTGAACATATATAGACAAACAATCACTCTCACATTCACACCTATGGACAATTTTAGATTAACCAATTAACCTATCAGTGCATGTGTTTGGATGGTGGGAGGAAACCGGAGTGCCCGGCGAAAACCTACACGGACACGGGGAGGACATGCAAACTCCACACAGAAAGGTCTGGTACGGGATTCGAACCAGGGTCCTTCTTGCTGTGAGGCACGAGTGCTAACCACTGCACCGCCGCGCTAACCACTGCACCGCCGCGCTAACCACTGCACCGCCGCGCTAACCACTGCACCGCCGCGCTAACCACTGCACCGCCGCGCTAACCACTGCACCGCCGCGCTAACCACTGCACCGCCGCGCTAACCACTGCACCGCCGCGCTAACCACTGCACCGCCGCGCTAACCACTGCACCGCCGCGCTAACCACTGCACCGCCGTGCCGCCCTATACTCAAATTAAAGTATCAAAATTAGCAAATCACATTGGAAGTATATAACCTCACATTATTTGAAAGAGTCCATAATAATTTTACACATGATCACACATTACAAATGTATATAATACACTCATATTATTAGGGTTATAAGAAAATAGGATTTGTCCGAAAAGTCCTACTCTGCAAAAAGTGCAGGCTGAAAAGTTCAAGTTATAAAACGTCCTGCATTCATTTTCAGACAGGTGTTAACAGCTGTGTGTGTGTGTGTGTGTGTGTGTGTGTGTGTGTGTGTGTGTGTGTGTGTGTGACCTGCTGAGAGGTGAAGCAATACTGTCTGCCACTTTTCTGCTGATAACCAGATACCACAATAGACAGGGTTTATATGCATCCGTGAACACAACAAAGACCTAAGATAGGACCATTATGTCAGTGACAACAATGCAGATAGCTGATGAAGCAAAAAAAAAAAAAAATCAATAATGTTAGTGCATGAGAAAGACTATCTTCAGTCTGTCGTGACATGTACATAATGTCATGACAAAAGAGTCATGTCTGGAGCTGGTTCTTAACTCAGATGTTGTTAACGTCTGACTGTTAAAGTGAAGTGAAGGTGTTATTTATAATTTGTGAACACATTTAAACTGTTTTATGGACTAGTCATATATTATGAATTCATTTGTACCTCTTCTGTATTATATTCTATTATATTCATATAGTTTTTATGTTAAGCAGTGGTTCCAAAAACACTGTCAGTTCATTAAATAGCATCATATTCATGTTCTTATAACTGCTTATTTTCAGCCAGGTGTTAACAGGTGTGTGTGTGTGTGTGTGTGTGTGTGTGTGTGTGTGTGTGTGTGTGTGTGTGTGTGTGTGTGTGTGTGTGTGTGTGTGTGTGTGTGTGTGTCTGTGTGTGTGTGTGTGCGTGTGTGTGTGTGTGTGTGTGTGTGTGTGTGACCTGCTGAGACAGGTTAAGCAATACTGACGGCCACTTTTCTACTGATAACCAGAAACTACGAAAGACTCAAGATAGGGTCAGTAAGCCTGTGACACCAGTGTGGAAGGCTGATGAAGAAAAAATAATCAGTTTCTTTTGTGCATGAGAAATCCATTCTTCATTCTGTTGTGATATATGTACATATTGTTATGATAGAAAATGAATGACTGGAGCTGCCATGCTTCATTGTCACCTCACAGATTTATTTATCAAGCCATTTAAATGATCTCATACCAGATATCATATTTGTCAAAGTGGACTGGCAAATGAAAAAGCCACACTATTAAAAAAGATCATTTCCATTACTAACACATACCATGAAAATACTCCATTACTAGTAAATGTTATTTACTAGTAATGGTATATTTGTTACCTACTTTCCTATCTGCTCATTTGTTTTTTGTTGTTTTGGTTTTTTTTTTGTTTTGTTTTTTGTATATATGTCTATGTTTAGTACTTCAGTTATTGATTATTGTTATTGTTATTATTTTATTTATCATCATTTTTTGTACTATGCACTATATTACTATAAGATGAATTCAGGTTATTGGGGAAGTGAAGAAGGGGTAGAATTAAATAAACTTATGCTTCATCCTACTCCTTTTCAGACATGTCATTGTTATTATTATTATTATTGTATTGATTATTGTTGCACTTTGCACATGTTCGAAATAAATCATTCAAATCAAATCAAAATCAAATCAAATGTGGTGCATTTTAAATGAAGTATGAATCAAGAATTATCAAGTAGTCACTGAATTGCTTTTTCTCAATGTTTTTGTTTTAAACTACACAATATATATTGTGTGATATTTTGCATTAATTTATGGATTTCCTGTTTCCTGCTCTGCATGGTTTTAGTTCAGCTGATTTTAATGACTGTTTAGTATTTATGTATAATCAGAAGTAAATAGATATAAAGCTTTTTCTTATTATTATTTCAGTTAATAATTTAATGAATCATTTCTTAAGCCAACCTCTCAGTATTGGTTAAACATGTCGTCGTGCATGATCCCACATAAACATATTTTCTCTCTCTATTTTCCTTGTTTGGATGTGGTCACTGCAGCCCATCCACTGTTATGTCAAAGTGGTTACATAATAAACCTGGTCTAGTTGTTGCCACTTGTGAAGATACAGCATTACAAGACGCCTGTGGACTTCATGACCTACTTTACCAATTGAAAAATAAATTATTTAGAACTGCTCTGTCTGAATGGGGGATGTTTTTTTGGGGGGTTTTTTTTTTTACATCTATCAATTAGATGTTGTATGGATGTGTCAGGTTAGTTCCTAGACTCTCAGCAAGAATAACTGTTTCATGGTTCATGTTTGACAATATTTTTCGATGTGAAATGTAAGGGTTTATTTAGCTACTGGAACTAAAAGCATCATTTTACACCGTCTGTTGTCACATAGAGGCACAGCTAGAATAAAACACACACTCATCCATTGGTACATACTGTGGAGACAATGAATGAAGTTGGATATTGGCTGTTTATGTTCAATAACATGGAGATACTGCCCTCTGGTGGCTCAATGTGTTATAACATCACCAAAAAATCAGTGCTGTGTTCCTCAACCCTGGTCCTTGGGGTCCGGCCCACTGTCCTGCAGGTTTTATCAGGGGTGTCACACTCCAGTCCTGGTGGGATCATGTCCTGCATGTTTTAGAATTTAGATGCAACTGCTCCAACACACCTGTTTAATTTATCAGCTTACCAAACTCTGCTGAAGTCTGACAACAACCCACTGCTTTGATTTGATTTGATTTGATTTGAATGATTTATTTCGAACATGTGCAAAGTGCAACAATAATCAATACAATAATAATAATAATAATAACAATGACATGTCCGAAAAGGAGTAGGATGAAGCATAAGTTTATTTAATTCTACCCCTTCTTCACTTCCCCAATAACCTAAATTCATCTTATAGTAATATAGTGCATAGTACAAAAATGATGATAAATAAAATAATAACAATAACAATAATAACAATACCAATAATCAATAACTGAAGTACTAAACATAGACATATATACAAAAAACAAAACAAAACAAAAACAAATGAGCAGATAGGAAAAAAGGTAACAAATAGAGTTTTTTTGTTGTTGTTTATTGTTTTCTTTTTTCCTTCCTTCCTTCTTCTTCTTTTCCCTTTTTTCTTCTTCCCTTTTTTTAATTATTTTTTTTCTTTCCTTTTTCTAAGTTGTCTGCATTTTGCTCTTATTTTTTATTTTATTTATTTTATTTTTCTATTCATTCACTTATTTTATTCATGTATTTATTTATTTATTATATCTTTTAACCCACAGATCACATAAAACACAACACTCTGTACAAAACCGTTAAATTTGCTCGAATTTAACGACCGAATTTAGGTCCAGATGAACATGGAGGAACAGATACTGAATTAAATTTGATTATATAAAATGTCGCAGCTTGTGTCGTTTTCTCCCTGAACCTGTTCCACTGTGATGAAGGAAAAGTACCTGATCAGGACACTGAGGTACTAGTAAATGACATGAGATGATTTATAATATTCTGTATTTTATAATGTTTTTGGTTGTTTTTTTTTTCTTTTCTTTTTTTTAGTTTAATCAAAAAGTAAATTTCCATATAAAGTGATTTCATCTTCATGTATGTTATCATTTTATAACATTTTAATAAAATGTTTTAAGGCCTCCACTTTACTTCCTCATTTATTTACATGAAAACTTTTTTTATTTAAAAATGGTTAAAATTGTGCTTGTTTTTCTTAAGACGTGTCACGTTGTTGATGTTCTTCACATTTTGAAGGAAACATTTTAGATGTAAACATCATAATGTAATTAGACTCTTTTCACTGTTCTTATTTTAAGGTTAGCTACAGCCCACTTCACTTAACTATAGCCCACTTGAAAATATTCCAGTTGATCTGGGTTGAATATAAACAATAAACAGAGGTGGATTAGGCCCCTGGTGACCCCTGTGACCCCTGTGACCCCTGTGACATATACATAGGAAGCTCAAAAAATAAAAAATAAAATCAATAAAAAATACAAGATAAGGCAAAAATACTTATTGTACATAAATACATAAAAGTTTATGGTTTGAATATATGCATTGACACTTTGCCTGGAAAAAGTCAGACTTTTTATAAAATTAAAATTAATTTAATTTAAAACTATGTTAAAATGATTGAATTTGTAATTATTACTATTAAAGCATTTAAAACTATAAAATGTAAATTAAAACTATTGGAACCAAATGGCAATCCGAGTTCTCTCTCTCTCTCTCTCTCTCTCTCTCTCTCTCTCTTTTAAAAAATAATTTTCTCATGTTATTTATACTTTTGTAAATAGTTATTGGTATTTGTGTCATTTTGCTGCTTATTTTGTTTATGTTTCTACATTTTGTATTATTTTATCATTACTTTGTTAATGTTAATTATTTTATTCATTTTATTGATGACTTCTGAAGTTTAGTTTTTTTTTCATTTTGTTGCTTCTTTTATTTTTTACGTATTTTACTGTTGAACTGCGAAAGTTTCAGGAGTCAAAGGGTTAAAACATGCAGGACACTGGCCCTCGAGGACTGGAGTTTGACACCTGTAGGTTAAACCCTTCCAAAAAAAAGATTACTTTCTTTTTTAACTGTAGAATTTTATTTCGACAATATGTCAAAAAATTACAATTAACATAGAACACAACAATGACTAAACACAGTATACATATTCCACATTTTCCACATATTGTAACTATCGATTATCATTGCAATAATAATAGAAGCAGATCAAAGCATATCATAATACAATTATAAACACAATACAAGAGAATATGTTGTATTCACATAATGTTATATAGTTTATTTTTCAAAAAAATATGACTAATTGAGAAACGGTGGTGACATTCTCCATCTTCAAAAAAGCACTTAAATATATTAAAACCAAACAAGCATTGAATGTAATAAATTTGTTAAATGCCTTGATTCAAGATTAGACTGATCTAAATTTTTTATTTTGTTTGTTTAGCTTATGTGTGTGTATTTTAATTTAATTCTTTGTGACTGTATTTTTTTGTCTTTATCCTTTTATCCAATGATGTATCTGTTCTATATAGGAAATGTTCCTTAGTCTGAAATGTTGGAAATGTGTTTTTCATGAATGTAACTGCTAGATTTTGATTCTGAATAAAGATATTTAAAAAAAAGAAGAAAAAAACATTCTCTATCTTCAGGTACCCTGTTATTTCCCCCTTGATTTTATGTTTTTAATTTCTTCTTTTTGAGAATTTAATGTACTTCTATTATTATAGTAATAATCGGTAACTATATGGTGTAATTATAAACGTAATGGTAAAATGCTATTAAAATACATACTTTTCTTTAAATATGGAATATGTATACTGTGTTTAGTCACTATGTTCTATGTTTATGTAATTTTTGATGTATTCTTCAAATAAAGAATGAAAAGAGAAAAAAAAATCTTCAGGCATCCCTGTGACGTAGGGTGACGTTTATTAGCGTACAGTCACGTGGACGGGTGAACCAATCAGTGTTCGAGTAAATGTTCCACCCTGTTCCGCAAATGCTGAGGATGAGCTTCACCTGCAGACAAATACATGTGTGTTTTTAACGGTGTGAGGAAGAAAAGTGGTCAAATGTGTGAAATGCAGAAGCTGAGGTTGTCTGTGGAGCAGATACTGACTGCAGCTGCTGAGGAGATATTTGGAGTATTTAAAAAAAGCATCGCAGAGATTGAAGAGAAACTCAGTGATTCATTAAAACACAATAAAATCAACCAGAAACTACAGGACACCTACCAAATAGGTTTGTTTTATTACTGCACTTTAAATGTCATAGCTAGAGTCTGTATAGGACCTTTTTGTTTGGTTTTTCATTTTTAAATCAATATATTGGATTCAAGCTTCATTACCTCCGCCAAGGCTGTTGTGTTTATCACTGGAGTTTATGGATTTGTGGATTTTTGATTTTTGATTTAATTCTGGATATGTTGGGAGTGTCACAATGAACAGATTAGATTGTGGTGTTGATCTGGAAAAGGATCATTTTGAAATGTATTCTCCATTTACCGCAATGTAAAATTTAAAAGTGATCCAGAATGCAGAATCTCTTCTAGTGAAGCTAAAAAAAAGGCTGTGCAGACAGGCAGAACGAAAGTGGCGAAAAAACAAACTACAGGTTAACTATGACACCTATAAAGAAAGTCTGCAGGCCTATAACCAGGAAGTCAAACATTCAAGGCAGTCCTTTTTCTCTGAGATGATCAACAGACACAGTAATAATGCACGCACATTGTTTTGTGTTGTGGACAGACTAACAAATCCAATAGCTTCAATTCCATCTGACCTGGTGTCCGAAAAGTCATGCAACGACTTTGCTGTTTTCTTTACAGATAAAATATTAAAGATAAGACAGACAGTCTGTAGCTCCAGCTCAGGAAAGATGTTTTTATCACGTGTACCTTCTTGTCATCTAGAACACTTTGTCCTTGTCGATTACACATCACTGATGGAAATTCTTAAACAGTTAAAGTCATCAACCTGCTGCCTTGACCATCTGCCTACCAAATTTTTTAAAAGTGTTTTTAACTGTATAGCTTCAGATATAGTGCAGATAGTAAACAGTTCTCTTCAGTCAGGACAGTTTCCTCAGGCCTTGAAAACTGCAGTAATTACACCTCTTCTAAAAAAGCCTAATCTGGATGCTTCAGTAATAGGTAACTACAGACCCATATCAAACACACCATTTTTGGGAAAAATCATTGAAAGAGTTGTTTTTCAGCAAATTCATGCCTTCTTGGTGCAAAACAGTCTTTATAGTGACTTTCAATCTGGATTCCGAGCACACCACAGCACTGAGACTGCACTGATCAAAGTGTTAAATGACATTCATCTGAATAATGATTCATCCAGAACCTCTGTCCTAGTACTATTGGACCTCAGTGCTGCATTTGATACAGTTGACCACGACATACTGCTTGACAGACTGGAAAAGTGGGTGGGGCTTACGGGCACTGTGTTAAACTGGTTCAAATCTTATTTACAAGATAGGAACTACTTCGTTTCAGTTGGCAATCATAGGTCAGTGAGTACAAAGATGTTGTGTGGGGTTCCCCAAGGGTCAATTTTGGGACCGCTTCTGTTCAACATCTATATGCTGCCCCTGGCTCAGATCATAGAGCATTTCAACATTTCTTACCACACATACGCAGATGACACACAACTTTATATTTCTGTGTCATCACTCGATTACAGTCCTTTACTGACACTGAGTAAATGCATTCATCAAATCACTGAGTGGATGTGCCAGAACTTCCTCCAGCTTAATGCGGACAAAACAGAAGTGATTGTTTTTGGCCCCAAAAAAGAAAGGTCAAAGGTCAGTGCACACCTTGAGTCCATGTCACTAAACCCCACAAACCAAGCCAGAAATCTGGGTGTAATCATTGACTCTGACCTGAAACTTAACAAACATTTAAAAGCCATTACCAAATCTGCCTATTACCATCTAAAGAACATTGCTAAAATCAAGGGTCTTCTGTCCAAACCAGACACAGAAAAACTCATTCATTCATTCATTTTCAGTAAATTAGATTATTGCAATGGTGTCTTCACTGGTCTAAACAAAAAATCAATCAGGCAGCTACAGCTGATCCAAAACGCTGCTGCCAGAGTCCTGACCAGTACCAGGAAACTGGACCACATCACACCCGTCCTCAAATCCTTACATTGGCTTCCTGTGGGTCAAAGGATAGAATTCAAAATCTTACTCCTGGTCTATAAAGCACTAAATGGCCTTGGACCCAAATACATCCTAGACCTACTGGTTCCTTATGAAGCATCCAGAGCCCTGAGGTCATCTGGAACAGGTTTACTGTGTGTTCCAAAGATAAGGACGAAACAAAGTGAGGCATCATTCAGTTACTCTGCTCCTCACCTGTGGAACAAACTACCTGGATACATGAGGTCTGCTCAAACTGTCAGTTCATTTAAATCAGGCCTGAAAACATTATTGTTCACTGGAGCTTTTACTTAGATTATTATTTGCTTTAAAATGTTTTTATGTCTTGATTTTAATTGTCTTTTAATGCATCTTTATCATTTTAATTTTCTTCTGTTTCTGTTTTTGTGTAAAGCACCTTGAGTTGTCCTGTACATGAAATGTGCTATACAAATAAATTTGCCTTGCCTTGCCTTGCCTGGATCACCAAAACTTAATCATTTGTTTCTCGTGACACAACATATTTAAAAAAAAAAAAAAAAAAAAAAAAGAATCAAAATCTATGCATAACTTTGTGTAAAAATGTAGCTGACTCTTCATGGGGGGGGGGGGGGGGGGGGGTATTTAAAAGAAGCATCGGAGAGATTGAAGAGAAACTCAGTGATTCTTCAAAACACAGTGAAAGAAATGAGAGACTTCCAGACACTGTGCACCTAACAGGTTTGATCAAAGTCAAATATTTTAGCTTTAGGAAATGTTGTCCCAGGTTAAAGGCTTTCTAAACATGGTTTGGACTAAACCTCCATCAGTTCTGGTGCTAAATGCTTCTGTTCCAACACATCCAGACACTCCCACATTTGTCAATTAAAACACATCTACCCCACAGGAGACAGCAGACTGTGGACACTTAGAGGAAACATTAGCCAGAACAAAAACTACTATATTGACTATTAACAAAAGACATTGGACTGAGTAAACCTAGGGTATGAATAATTTTGAAAATGATATTTTTTTGGAAATCCACTAATAAAATACTCCTGAAATATATTTTTTCTCCAAATATCATTTGATGTTTTTCCATTCACTTGTGTTTCACATACAGGTCAGAAAGAAACTGGATAAAACTCTGTTCTTTTTTATGATTAAAAACAAACAGTCACAAAAAATAGCTGGGGTATGAATAATTTTGAAGAGGCCTGTAAAGTGCTTTATAAATAAATTTGGATTGATTTGATTTAATGTTGAGCAACATTCTTGGTAAACTGCATATGAGCATTTTGTTTTAATATATATACAGTATATATACACTACTTCTATGGTTTATTGTGGGACAATGATGTTTCTAATTGTGAAAATCATATTTGTCATAGCTGTTATTGTCTGTGTTTTCCTCTGGGTCATGCAGACATTCTGATTCCCCCAGAGCAGAAGGGATGTAGCCCCCATGTGGACCAGGAGGACCCAGAGCCCCCCCACATTAAAGAGGAACTGGAAGAAGAGTGGATCAGTCAGGAGGGAGAAAAGACAATGAACCTTCTACTGTCAGGTTGGTTTATGTTGTTCTGTTTGTGTTGCCATGGTAACACTATATGACACTGGTAGCAATTAACACATGGTATACATCAGTGGTTCTCAAATGGGGAGGTGGAGGTACTGCAGGGGTACGTGAAGCTTTTCAAAATTCTTAAAAAAAAAAATCAGTACCACTAATTAAACACAAATTGGATTCAACAGTACATGTATTATTTCTCTTCTGCTAAAACTCCCTGCATCAAGACAAACGGCACAGTCGGGGACGTCCTCACAGACTAAATAATATTAAAGAATCACTTTATTCTGAAGTACAACTGATTAAATTCTCTTGGTCCAGTCTCTTTTGGTGTCATTATTGTGAAAATATATATTGCGGCTTCCAACTTGTTCCTATTGCTGCCTGAGAGTATGAGGTTAGTTTCTTTCTGTGGCTTTTTGTGACACGCTGTAATGCTTTAGTGGATGAAACAAAGGCTGAGATTCTTGATGCTTCTTTGGTTTTATTTTGTTGAACACGATCAGAGCAATTACAGGGTGGATATATAACGGAATGGATAACCAGGAGACTTAACTGAAATAAAAGTGCTAATTACATGAAATAAAGAAAAGACAAAGTGAAAAAAGCGTTAAAGCGGTCAACAAAAATTGCGGCCGCCAACCCTCATTCTCTCCTTACCGGACCCCCTGCTGAAGGCTCACCTTTATACACTAATGTGTACACACCCACTTCCGTGGGCACCGCCCATAAACCAACTATTTACCAAACTTTGTGATTCCTAGCTTCTACAATATGTTTGATGAAAGTGTTTGTCTGTGTTTTAGAGTGTCCGACACTCAACCCAAATCTGTGGATGGTGAAAGAAGAGCCCCCCCTGGAGCATCAGGACAGGAGTCCCAGTCTGGACCAGGTGGATCCAGAGCCTCCACATACCAAGGAAGAGGAGAACCTGTGGACCAATGAGGAGAGAGAACAGCTTCAAAGACTAGAGGAGGCTGATATCACTAAGTTCCCATCCACTCCACCTCATGTGAAGAGTGAAGATGATGAAGATGAAGCTCAGTCCTCACAGCTTCATCAAAGTCAAACTGAGGAGAACACAGAGGAACCAGAAGATGGAGACGACTATGGAGAATCAGAACCAGACAGCATCCAAAATAATGACTTGACTATAAGTGACTTGACATGTAAAACAACACAATATCAATGCACTGATGATGATAAAACATGTGAGTTTTTATCAGTGTTGGACACACAGACCACTGTCCACAAATTAAAGAATCCTTTCAGCTGTTCAGTGTGTAACAAAGGTTTTCTGTATAAAGGTCGTCTTAACAGACATATGCCAGTTCATACAGGAGAGAAGCCTTTCAGTTGTTTAATTTGTGACAGACGTTTTGCACGTAAATCTGAACTTAAGAATCATATGGTAGTTCATACAAGAGAGAAGCGTTTCAGTTGTCCTGTTTGTGAGAAAGGTTTTCTGCGTAAAAGTAACCTTAAGGATCATATGTCAGTTCATACCATAGAGAAGCCTTTCAGCTGTTCAGTGTGTAACAAAGGTTTTGGGAATAAAAGTAATCTTAACAAACATATGCCAGTTCACACTGGAGAAAAGCCTTTCTGTTGTACAATTTGTCAGAAAACCTTTGCCCATAAATGGATTCTTACTAACCATATATTAACTCACACTGGACCAAAAGCTTCCATCCACTGAGTTTGTAATGACTTTTTAAGTGTAGAAATACAGATCAGATTTATTTTTAAAAAGACAATCTGTACAAGGCAGTAAAATTTGCATAACAATGAATTTAGATCCAGATAAATATGGTGTACTGGCAAGTGATGTGAGATGTTAGTGATTTATGACATGGTTTTGGATTCAACTTTTTCTTTAGTTTTCTCAAAATTCATATTCAGACAAGTAACCTTCATCTTCAGGTTGGTGTCAATTTGTGGAATTTTAATTAAATTAAAGCCTCAACTGTATTTGTTCATTCATTTACGTCAAAATTATCAATAAAAGTTATCCTTCATGGATTGAAGTCAAGATGATTTTTGTACAGTGTCCTGCATCATCTGGAACAAACAGTACTTTTATGTTCTGCTCATAGTCATACAGTAAAAATGACAGTCATTAAAACGTATTTGACTTGTTCTTTAAATATTTTCGGAAGCCTTAACGATTAGTCACGTGGATCGGGAAACCAATCAGCGCGGAGTGAAGCGTCACTCCTTTGTGCGCATGTGCTGTGGAACAAAGGGCAGTAATACTGGTGCAAAAGGCAAAGTGAATATTTGAATGTATGGTAAATAAAAGTGGTAAAATGTGTGAAATGCAGAAGCTGAGGTTGTCTGTGGAGCAGATACTGACTGCAGCTGCTGAGGAGATATTTGGAGTATTTAAAAGAAGCATCGCAGAGATTGAGGAGAAACTCAGTGATTCCTCAAAACACAATAAAAGAATCCAGACACTACTGGACACTGTGCATCAAACAGGTTTGTTCAACTCAAAGCTTTTTTATTTTAAGAAATGTTTTCGGGATTAGAGACTTTACAAACATTATTTGTGGATTTACTTTATAGCTAAACTGTATTTGAGGGATTTATTTTGTGTTTTTACTATAAACACCACACACACACACACACACACACACACACACACACACACACACACACACACACACACACACACACACACACACACATACACACACACATACACACACATACACACACACACACACACACACACATACACACACACACATACATACACACACATACATACACACACACATACACACACATACATACACACACACATACACACACATACACACACACACATACACACACACACACACACACACACACACACACACATACACACACACACATACATACACACACATACATACACACACACATACACACACACACACACACACACATACACACACACACATACACACACATACATACACACACACACACACACACCACCTCAAACAGGTTTGTTCGCCTCAAATTTAAAAAAAAAGTTTTTCCGAATCAAATACTTTGTAAACAGTGTTTAAATGTTGAACGACATTAGAGCTAAAGTGTAAATGAGAGTTTACATTTTTTTAACATTAATTCTACTTCCGTTAAACATCCATCGTTTACTGTAGGACAGTGATGTTTGTCATTGTGGAATAACTCACTAAAATCATCTTTGTCATAACTGTTATTGTCTGTGTTTCCCTCTGGGTCATGCAGACATTCTGATTCCCCCAGAGCAGAAGGGACGAAGCCCCCATGTGGACCAGGAGGAGCCAGAGCCCCCCCACATTAAAGAGGATCAGGAGGAAGAAAAGACAATGAACCTTCTACTACTGTCAGGTTGGCATCTGTTCTGTTTGTGTTGCCATGGTAACACTACACAATTATTGTAGTAATAATGATGTAGTGAGTCACTTAATAACTAAAGGAACATTAACTAGAATCTGAACAAAACCAACTGTTGGACAACAAAACACAGTCCATACAACAAGCCGTTAAGTGAGCAAGTACTGAAAACAAGATCAGATCAGAATATATCAAGGATAAGTTTACAAACATTTACAAACTTTGCATCACTAAGTGAACACAAAGCAGATTCAATAGTACAAGTATTATTTTTCTTACACTAAAACTTGCTGAACAAGACAAAAAGTTACATTACAACGTAATGATTACAAATTATTTTCTCACCTTTGCTACTTCTGATCGTAACTAGGTTTTGTATGAATGAAGCTTCTGCCAACTCCCAATCCATTCTTTTGTGTTACATTGAAATGATTCCCTCTAGAAACAAAAGTCCCAGGGTATAACAGGATCCCAATTCACCTCTGATTAATACTGATTGACAGCTTTTATATAATAATAATAATAATAATAATAATAATAATAATAATAATAATAATAATAATAATAATAATAATAATAATAATAATAATAAAAAACTCCAACTGGTCCAAAACTCTGCTGCACGCATCATCACACACCCTCCATCCTCCAACCACATTACACCGGTCCTCCAACAGCTCCACTGTCTCCCCATCACTCACCGTATCCACTACAAAATCCTTCTCCTTACATTCAAAGCCATCCATGACCCCCCCCCCCCAGCTCCTCCACATCAACACACCTGCCCGCTCACTCCGTTCCTCCTCCTCCCTCCAGCTCACTGTCCCCGCAGCCCGCCTCGTCACCCCCCCCCCCCCCCCCCCCGACCTCCGCAACACACAGTCACTACCGCACTTTAAATCCAGACTCAAAACTCATCTGTTCAAACAAGCATATTCACTAGAACCACTGCCAACACAACAACACTGTCTTGTTTTAATTGTATTTTTATTGTTTTATTTTAACTGTATTGTTTTATTGATTTTGTCTGTAAGGCGACCTTGAGTGTCCTGAAAGGCGCCTAACAAATAAAATATAGTATTATTATTTTTATAATAATAATAATAATAATGAATGTAGACCTTGGTGCACTGCTGTTCATCGCAGGAGCAGAGGGTCTCACTCACCTACTTTGAATTAAAACTAGCATATTTAAATAAAACCAAACAAAACTAAAACTGTGAAATCAACCTCAATAGTAATGTGAAATCTGATATCTGAGATTTAATTAAATCCAGAGGCATTATGATGAGTGAATAGAGCCTGAGGTAGTGTAGTCGTACCTGAGACCAGTCTAAAAACCATTTTCTATTTTCTCTTTCTCATCTTGGTTTTGACTCAGTTTCAGACCACAGTGGAAGGAGAAGAACCTGTAATTTCAAAGTGAGTCCTCAGAACCAACAGTTATTTTATGTCCATGTTAAGAAAAATTAATTCAGTAATATCTGCCTATTTTTGGCCTTGGATGGTGAAGCCATGAGCCACCCTACTCTGCCTGGAATTGACTAGTACTTCACTGATGGGACTGTTCCTGTAAAAGTTCCTAATCTATTATATGGTCTTGGTCTCGTCTCCATTTGAAAACCACTGGTCTCAGTTTCAACCCTTTCAAGACTTGATCTAGTCTCAGTCTTTAATTAAACAGCCTCATCACTCACCTGAGGACACTGAACATTTATTGGACACATTTCAGACAAACATTAAATTCTGTTGGTCCAGTCTCTTTGGTGTCATTATTGTGAAAATATATTTGATGAAAGTGTTTGTCTGTGTTTTAGAGTGTCCTACACACATCCAAAATCTGTGGATGGTGAAAGAAGAGCCCCCCCTGGAGCATCAGGACAGGAGTCCCAGTCTGGACCAGGTGGACCCAGAGCCTCCACATACCAAGGAAGAGGAGAACCTGTGGACCAATGAGGAGAGAGAACAGCTTCAAAGACTAGAGGAGGCTGATATCACTAAGTTCCCATCCACTCCACCTCATGTGAAGAGTGAAGATGATGAAGATGAAGCTCAGTCCTCACAGCTTCATCAAAGTCAAACTGAGGAGAACACAGAGGAACCAGAAGATGGAGACGACTATGGAGAATCAGAACCAGACAGCATCCAAAATAATGACTTGACTATAAGTGACTTGACATGTAAAACAACACAATATCAATGCACTGATGATGATAAAACATGTGAGTTTTTATCAGTGTTGGACACACAGACCACTGTCCACACAACAGAAAAAACTTTCAGTTCAGTTTGTAAAAAAGGTTTTACATGTGGATCTGAAGTTAGGCATCATATGTCAGTTCACACAAAAGAAAGACCTTTTATCTGTTCAGTTTGTGAGAAAGGTTTTCGGAGTAAAGGTAATCTTAAGGCACATATGGTGGTTCATTCAGTAGAAAAGCCTTTCAGCTGTTTTGTTTGTAACAAAGGTTTTGCTCGTAAATCTGAAGTTAAGGATCATATGGTAGTTCATACAGGAGAAAAACCTTTCAATTGTTCTGTTTGTAACAAAAGTTTTCGACGTAAAGGTAATCTTAGGGACCATATGTCAGTTCATTCAACAGAGAGACCGTTTAGTTGTTCAGTGTGTAACAAAGGTTTTGGGAATAGAAGTAATCTTAACAAACATATGCCAGTTCACACTGGAGAAAAGCCTTTCTGTTGTACAATTTGTCAGAAAACCTTTGCCCATAAATGGATTCTTACTAACCATATATTAACTCACACTGGACCAAAAGCTTCCATCCACTGAGTTTGTAATGACTTTTTAAGTGTCCATAAAAAATGACGATCTGTACATCACTGTTAAATTCACACAACAATGAATTTAGATCCAGATGAACATGGATGAGCAGATACTGATGAGCAGATACTGAAGACTGACCACGACACTGACCAACTGGACAATGATGTGAGACATTAAAGTGATTTATGACATGCTTTTGTATTTGTGTATGTTTTTGTTGTTTGTTTGTTTTTTATCTCAAGTGCATTTTCAGCTAAGTGGGTTTCATCCTTTTGTTATCCCAAATTACAATAAAAAGATTATGATTCTGTTTCTCATTCATCTTCAACCATGGTGTGATTACATCTGTTTTCAATTCAATGTTTTAAATGCTTACCTTTCAAAACCAAAGCGTTTCAAAAAATAATGTTCACCAAAAAGTCTCATATATGGGAAGCTTGATTTAAGGTGTATGATGCATTATTATTTCAACTGCTAATGTTCAGCGTGTGCTTGGCTTTTGCATCATCATCTAATGATGTCTCTGCATTACATTAAGATTAACTTCAACACCAAAAATATGTAAAGAAACCTTGATGCAACCTTGATTTATGTACATCAGAAAGTGATGTTTATCAGAAAACACAACCAACAGTGTATTCAGAAAATGTCTTGAGTGTAACAGAACTGCTAAATAAATATCACCCACTGATAATGAAAACACGAGAGCATCATACAGTTCATATTATTTTTTTTTCAAACAAAAGAGAAAAAAGTAGATATATAATGATTTATGCTTTTTGTGGAAAATTTGAAGGACTATTTGCATATTTGACTCGTTCTTTATTTTCACACGATCATTCGTCACGTGGATCGGCAAAACCAATCAGCGCGCGAATGAGCTTCACTCCTTTTGCAAATATTTTAAAAATATATTTAATACCATGGTGTGAAGATTATTAATTATATTTTTGTGGTAAATGGAAATGGACTATTTTACGGCATATTTTACTCTTTCTTTAAATGTTTTTGTAAACAACTGTCAGTCACGTGTTTAGGTGAACCAGTCACCACGCGGCTCAGCTTTATTCTTTTTGCGCATGTGCCAAGGACTCCAGGAAGTAATATTGATGCAAACTGCATAATGAATATTAGGATGTGTGGTAAATAAAAGTCCTAATATTTTCCTTTTTTTTTAAATTTATACCCAGTTTAGTAGAATATGCTCTCGTGCATCTACACCCCAGTCCAGCTGGTAGCGGAAATGCGCGTTTTACGCTAACTAGCTAACTGCAAAAACTCCAACAAGAAGAGGAGGAAGAGAAAGAAGAATACCCAATCAGCACGCAGCGCAGCTTTACTCTTTTTGCGCATGTGCGAAGGACTACAGCAAGTAATGTTTGTGTAAACAGCATAGTGAATATTTGAATGTATGGTAAATAAAAGTGGTAAAATGTGTGAAATGCAGAAGCTGAGGTTGTCTGTGGAGCAGATACTGACTGCAGCTGCTGAGGAGATATTTGGAGTATTTAAAAGAAGCATCGCAGAGATTGAAGAGAAACTCAGTGATTCCTCAAAACACAATAAAAGAATCCAGACACTACTGGACACTGTGCATCAAACAGGTTTGTTCAACTCAAAGCTTTTTTCCGAGTCAAATACTTTGTAAACAGTGTTTAAATGTTGAACGACATTAGAGCTAAAGTGTAAATGAGAGTTTACATTTTTTAAACATTAATTCTACTTCCGTTAAACATCCATTGTTTACTGTAGGACAGTGATGTTTGTCATTGTGGAATAACTCACTAAAATCATCTTTGTCATAACTGTTATTGTCTGTGTTTCCCTCTGGGTCATGCAGACATTCTGATTCCCCCAGAGCAGAAGGGACGAAGCCCCCATGTGGACCAGGAGGAGCCAGAGCCCCCCCACATTAAAGAGGATCAGGAGGAAGAAAAGACAATGAACCTTCTACTACTGTCAGGTTGGCATCTGTTGTTCTGTTTGTGTTGCCATGGTAATGGTACACCATGTTTGTCGTCTTCTCCACATGGTATCCATTCATTTAACTAGAGGAACATCAGCTACAATCTCTATAAAAACAACTGTTGTTGGACATCAAAATACAATCCACACAAGCAGTTAAAGGAGCAAATATTGAAAACAAGGCAGAGCAGAATTTAGCTGGAATAATTTTCTGAAAGAAAAAAAAACAATGTGACAAATGTTGCATCACTAATTGAACACAGACCAGATTCAACAGGACAATAATTATTTCTCTTTCAGTACAACTCACTAAGTGAGACAAGGGTCACAATATGATGCAATGATTGAGAATTTTATGTTTTACCTTTGTTGGTTTCTGATTCACTTGGTTTTGTTTGAATTATGATACACAACCTCAATAGTAATGCAAAATCTGATATCTGAGATTTAATTAAATCCAGAGGCATTATGATGAGTGAATAGAGCCTGAGGTAGTGTAGTCGTACCTGAGACCAGTCTAAAGACCATTTTCTATTTTCTCTTTCTCATCTTGGTTTTAACTCAGTTTCAGACCACAGTGGAAGGAGAAGAACCTGTAATTTCAAAGTGAGTCCTCAGAACCAACAGTTATTTTATGTCCATGTTAAGAAAAATTAATTCAGTAATATCTGCCTACTTTTGTCCTTGGATGGTGAAGCCATGAGCCACCCTACTCTGCCTGGAATTGACTAGTACTTGCTGCATTCACTGATTAGATTAATTAACTTTAGACGTGAGGACTGATGAGAAAATCAGAGGCAGAGTAGACCAGTTCATGCCCAACAAAATATTGCTAACTACAACTGGACACCTCAGGTGCCAGGGCCACCCTGCTGGTTGATTGACAGGTCACTGCTCTTCTTGTTGATAGACGCTTGATTATTGGAAATGGGAATGAGGAGGGCAGAATAAACATGTTTCAACTTATTGATGATTATTATCAATGACCCACCTACTTTCAGGTTTCATCCTTGAAAGAATACAAGACCTGATCCATTGAGCTGCCTCTTCTGTGTGTTCTAGACAGTGCAGTGGGAAATCTCCTGCAGTAAATCTGGCTGGAAAGCAAGGTGGTCTTAACATGTTGATGACAGAGCAGTGTTGTTGAAACAGTTCTGAATAATTGGTTGAAGATGATGTATATGGTAGAGAAATATTAATGACACTGGAAAGTCCATATGAAGAGGATAAGTAGACAAGAGTGTGTCAGACTGTTCCTATGAACAAATTCTAATCTATTATATGGTCTTGGTCTCGTCTCCATTTGAAAACCACTGGTCTCAGTTTCAACCCTTTCAAGACTTGATCTAGTCTCAGTCTTTAATTAAACAGCCTCATCACTCACCTGAGGACACTGAACATTTATTGGACACATTTCAGACAAACATTAAATTCTGTTGGTCCAGTCTCTTTGGTGTCATTATTGTGAAAATATATTTGATGAAAGTGTTTGTCTGTGTTTTAGAGTGTCCTACACACATCCAAAATCTGTGGATGGTAAAAGAAGAGCCCCCCCTGGAGCATCAGGACAGGAGTCCCAGTCTGGACCAGGTGGATCCAGAGCCTCCACATACCAAGGAAGAGGAGAACCTGTGGACCAATGAGGAGAGAGAACAGCTTCAAAGACTAGAGGAGGCTGATATCACTAAGTTCCCATCCACTCCACCTCATGTGAAGAGTGAAGATGATGAAGATGAAGCTCAGTCCTCACAGCTTCATCAAAGTCAAACTGAGGAGAACACAGAGGAACCAGAAGATGGAGACGACTATGGAGAATCAGAACCAGACAGCATCCAAAATAATGACTTGACTATAAGTGACTTGACATGTAAAACAACACAATATCAATGCACTGATGATGATAAAACATGTGAGTTTTTATCAGTGTTGGACACACAGACCACTGTCCACACAACAGAAAAAACTTTCAGTTCAGTTTGTAAAAAAGGTTTTACATGTGGATCTGAAGTTAGGCATCATATGTCAGTTCACACAAAAGAAAGACCTTTTATCTGTTCAGTTTGTGAGAAAGGTTTTGGACGTAAAAGTAATCTTAAGGCACATATGGTGGTTCATTCAACAGAAAAGCATAAGCGTTTTAGCTGTTTTGTTTGTAACAAAAGTTTTGCTCGTAAAAATGAACTTAAGAATCATATGGTAGTTCATACAAGAGAGAAGTGTTTCAGTTGTCCTGTTTGTGAGAAAGGTTTTCTGCGTAAAAGTAACCTTAAGGATCATATGTCAGTTCATACCATAGAGAAGCCTTTCAGCTGTTCAGTGTGTAACAAAGGTTTTGGGAATAAAAGTAATCTTAACAAACATATGCCAGTTCACACTGGAGAAAAGCCTTTCTGTTGTACAATTTGTCAAAAAACCTTTGCCCATAAATGGATTCTTACTAACCATATATTAACTCACACTGGACCAAAAGCTTCCATCCACTGAGTTTGTAATGACTTTTTAAGTGTAGAAATACAGATCAGATTTTTAAATAATTATGATCTGTACAACACCGTTAAATTCACACAACAATTAATTTAGATCCAGATGAACATGGAGGAGCAGATACTGAAGACTGATCAGAACACTGATGTACTGGAGAGTGATGTGACACATTAAAGTCATTTATGACATGGTTTTGTTTTCAATTTTTTATTTAATCTTCTCAAAAAAGTGCATTTTCAGACAAGTGATTTTCATCTTCAGGTTGGTGTAATTTTGTGTAATTTTAATATTTTTTTTTTTAATTAAAGCCTCAAAGTGATCATTTATGGAATGAAGTCAAAAGACAAAAATAAGTAAATCTATGGAAAAAAAATTACAATAATTTTTGCGGAATATTGATCGGTACTGTTTTACTTCATATTTGACTTGTTCTTTAAATATTTTGGAAGACTTATGGAACCATTAGTCACGTGTTTCTGTGACCCAATCAGCACACGGCTGAGCTTCACTCCTTTTGCGCATGTGCCAAGGACTACAGGAAGTAATACTGGTGCAAAAGGCAAAGTGAATATTTGAATGTATGGTAAATAAAAGTGGTAAAATGTGTGAAATGCAGAAGCTGAGGTTGTCTGTGGAGCAGATACTGACTGCAGCTGCTGAGGAGATATTTGGAGTATTTAAAAGAAGCATCGCAGAGATTGAAGAGAAACTCAGTGATTCCTCAAAACACAATAAAAGAATCCAGACACTACTGGACACTGTGCATCAAACAGGTTTGTTCAACTCAAAGCTTTTTTCCGAGTCAAATACTTTGTAAACAGTGTTTAAATGTTGAACGACATTAGAGCTAAAGTGTAAATGAGAGTTTACATTTTTTAAACATTAATTCTACTTCCGTTAAACATCCATTGTTTACTGTAGGACAGTGATGTTTGTCATTGTGGAATAACTCACTAAAATCATCTTTGTCATAACTGTTATTGTCTGTGTTTCCCTCTGGGTCATGCAGACATTCTGATTCCCCCAGAGCAGAAGGGACGAAGCCCCCATGTGGACCAGGAGGAGCCAGAGCCCCCCCACATTAAAGAGGATCAGGAGGAAGAAAAGACAATGAACCTTCTACTACTGTCAGGTTGGCATCTGTTCTGTTTGTGTTGCCATGGTAACACTACATGATGCTTTTAGCCATATTCACATGAATACACATGAGTTATGATTTTATGGCTTTGTCTTACCTGCATTTGTAGTGATACACAATATGATACACAACCTCAATAGTAATGTGAAATCTGATATCTGAGATTTAATTAAATCCAGAGGCATTATGATGAGTGAATAGAGCCTGAGGTAGTGTAGTCGTACCTGAGACCAGTCTAAAAACCATTTTCTATTTTCTGTTTCTCATCTTGGTTTTGACTCAGTTTCAGACCACAGTGGAAGGAGAAGAACCTGTAATTTCAAAGTGAGTCCTCAGAACCAACAGTTATTTTATGTCCATGTTAAGAAAAATTAATTCAGTAATATCTGCCTATTTTTGGCCTTGGATGGTGAAGCCATGAGCCACCCTACTCTGCCTGGAATTGACTAGTACTTCACTGATGGGACTGTTCCTGTAAAAGTTCCTAATCTATTATATGGTCTTGGTCTCGTCTCCATTTGAAAACCACTGGTCTCAGTTTCAACCCTTTCAAGACTTGATCTAGTCTCAGTCTTTAATTAAACAGCCTCATCACTCACCTGAGGACACTGAACATTTATTGGACACATTTCAGACAAACATTAAATTCTGTTGGTCCAGTCTCTTTGGTGTCATTATTGTGAAAATATATTTGATGAAAGTGTTTGTCTGTGTTTTAGAGTGTCCTACACACATCCAAAATCTGTGGATGGTGAAAGAAGAGCCCCCCCTGGAGCATCAGGACAGGAGTCCCAGTCTGGACCAGGTGGACCCAGAGCCTCCACATACCAAGGAAGAGGAGAACCTGTGGACCAATGAGGAGAGAGAACAGCTTCAAAGACTAGAGGAGGCTGATATCACTAAGTTCCCATCCACTCCACCTCATGTGAAGAGTGAAGATGATGAAGATGAAGCTCAGTCCTCACAGCTTCATCAAAGTCAAACTGAGGAGAACACAGAGGAACCAGAAGATGGAGACGACTATGGAGAATCAGAACCAGACAGCATCCAAAATAATGACTTGACTATAAGTGACTTGACATGTAAAACAACACAATATCAATGCACTGATGATGATAAAACATGTGAGTTTTTATCAGTGTTGGACACACAGACCACTGTCCACACAACAGAAAAAACTTTCAGTTCAGTTTGTAAAAAAGGTTTTACATGTGGATCTGAAGTTAGGCATCATATGTCAGTTCACACAAAAGAAAGACCTTTTATCTGTTCAGTTTGTGAGAAAGGTTTTCGACGCAAAAGTAATCTTAAGGAACACATGTTGGTTCATTCAACAGAGAAGCCTTTTAGCTGTTCTGTGTGTAAGAAAAGTTTTCTTCGTAAATCTGAAGTTAAGCAACATATGTCAGTTCATACAGGAGAGACACCGTTTAGCTGTTCAGTTTGTAAGAAAGGTTTTGCACGTAACTCTGAAGTCAAGCAGCATATGCTAATTCACACAACAGAACGACCATTCAAGTGTTCACTTTGCATGAAAGGTTTTCGACGTAAAGGTCATCTTACAGAACATATGTCAGTTCATTCAGCAGAAAGGCCTTTTAGCTGTTCTGTTTGTAAGAAAAAATTTGTTCACAAAAAGAACCTAACTAAACATATATACACTCACACAGGAGAGCAGTCTTCTGTGCTTTAAGTTTATAATGATTACTTTTTAAAACATACAAATCCAGTTAGATTAAAACATGATGATTTGTACAAGGCAGTAAAATTCACACAATGAATTTAGATCCAGATGAACATGGAGGAACAGATACTGATGAGCAGACTGAAGACTGATCAGGACACTGATGAACTGGAGAAGGATGTGAAACATTAAAATGATTCCTGGTATAATTCTATATTATTTGTGTGTGTGTGTGTGTGTGTGGGGGGGGGGGGGTCTAAAAGTCCATTTTCAGATAAGTGGTTTTCATTGCCAACCAGTGTGTCATTATATCTGTTTTAATTTCAATGTTTTTAAAGCCTTTATTTGTTCATTTATTACATGAAAATTTAGAAAATAGATTAAAGTGCTTGATATTGGAAGCTCGATTTAAGATATATATATTTCTACTGCTGTTACTAATACTCCTATTCAGTGTTTTTTTAGGCTTTGTATCATCACCTAATTATGTATCTGCATTCTATTACGATCATCTTCAACACTGTAAATAAATTGTGCCCCCTTGCAGACATTTGACATGATTTTTCCCTATGTCCTATTAATGATAAAACATATTTTTGGTGATTATGACCTTTGACCTACATCCATCTAGGGTTGTCCAAAAAAATCGATTTTAGATACTAAATCGATATTGACCCTTGGTATCTAATTAGATACTAAGTTGCTGGAAAATCGATTTTTGTTTTTATGGCGCGTCGCCGCTTTTTTGTAGCGGGTAACGTTAAGAATTGTAAACAGGCATCAACGCGGTCAGCTCTGGCACAGCCGTAATGCCGGCGTGTAAGTTAAAGTCTCTTTTTTTCTCCAGCTGCCTCTGACAGCACACGGGATGACGCCAGTGCGACCACAGACCTATACACTATTTCTATAGGTCTGTGATTGGACCATCCGATGTAACTTTGCTTTTAAAGGCCTCCATATAGTCGAACGTTTATGCGCGTGGGCGGCAGCCAGGCGGTAGCGCATAGTATCACGTTACCACCACGGAGGCCACCGTGAGCATGTCAGCCTATCATTTTTGACGTGTGCGCTGCTAGTCCCGCTGCACTGGCGCGCACAATGGCACGCGTTCTGTAACGCGTGATATAATAAAGACAATGCGTGGCTATGTGAACACTTTGGCTTGCCATAGTCCCGCAAGGGGTCCGCGGTGGTCACATGATACAATACGATGCCGCCCGCGCACATAATCACTCGACCATAAAGAGTCTTGCAGTTAGCACTGCAGAAGGGCTTGAACAAAAAGATAGACCTACCTTAACTTACCAAGAGATAGACATGCATTTATTCTGCACCCGCACTCGGTACCTTTTTTTAGCAGTCCATGGAGGAATCCCTCACATCTCCAGTATCTAAATTAAATTAGGATCGAGTATTATCCTTAGTATCGGTATCGAGTTGGAACTTTTAGTATCGTGACAACCCTACATCCATCAAAATTTTAACAGGATCTATTCTTCACCACCTTGTAACTTTGCTCAAAATTTCATGAAAATTGGTCCAGTGATTTTTGCGTCAAGTAACAAACAAAACTAAGACAAACCAACACAAATCAGACCCCCCTCCTGGAAGACATGCATGTGTCCCCTGCCACTCCACTGATCACCACCAAACTTTTATCATTTCTTCCTTGTACCGGTATCAACATTTCTTGAAAATTTCAATCAAATCTGTCCATAACTTTTTGAGTTATGTTTCTAAAAATCAGCAAAAATATAACTCAGCCATTCCTTTGCTGAGTAAAAAAAAAGACTCAAAAACAACACCCTTCTCCCCTTTGGGTGTCAGCGTTGATTTATGTCCAAGCAGATGATGTTTATTAGAAAAATGTCTTTCTACGCAACCAGTTATGTATCCAGGAAATTTCCCTCTAGAAAAACTGTTAAATAAACATCACCCAGTGACATTAAAAGCATAAGAGCCTCATAGAGTTGATATTATCAGCTCTTTTCTTCATAGTATAATAAAAAATAAATAAATACATGAATAAAATAAGTGAATGAATAGAAAAATAAAATAAAAAATAAGAACAAAATGCAGACAACTTAGAAAAAGGAAAGAAGAAAAAAAAGGGAAAAGAAGAAGAAGGAAGGGAGGAAAAAAGAAAACAATAAACAACAACAAAACTCTATTTGTTACCTACTTTCCTATCTGCTCATTTGGGGTTTTTTGTTTTTTTTTAAATATATGTCTATGTTTAGTACTTCAGTTATTGATTATTGGTATTGTTATTATTGTTATTGTTATTATTTTATTTATCATCATTTTTGTACTATGCACTATATTACTATAAGATGAATTTAGGTTATTGGGGAAGTGAAGAAGGGGTAGAATTAAATAAGCGTATGCTTCATCCTACTGCTTTTAGGACATGTCATTGTTATTATTATTATTGCTGTATTGATTATTGTTGCACTTTGCACATGTTCGAAATAAATCATTCAAATAAATAAATTAATGAATAAAAATAAATAGTTATTTACTTTAGTTAAAATATCTGGTTAATGTGGGAGATGTCGTTAGTTTTTGTGCAAGGTTACTTCAGGACATTTAATGTTTCCTGTCACTACCTTAAATATATAGCTTTTAAGATTTAGCTTAATGACAGATACAGATACTTAACAGATACTTAAACTTTACTTGAGTATTTCCATTTTCTTGAAGTTTATACTTTAATTCTACTCTGCCTCAGAGGTAAATTATTTTACTTTTCGTTTTCAGTAGTTAATATCTTTCCCCCATTATGTTCAGCATTAAGTGTGTATCTTCAACAGTGCTTTGGAGTTTTTGTCATGAGTAGAGGTGGTTTTTTATGGATTGAGGAAAAAAAAAAGTATTCTTGTTCAGTGTTTCCTGCATCATCTGAAACATACAGTACAGTACTTCAGAATCAGAATCAGAAAGAGTTTTATTGCCATTGTTCGTATAATACACATGTAGTATACAACTAGGAATTTGTCTCAGTGTAACGCTGCAACATTCAACATATAGTATATCAATAAAAGAAGAGAACCGTTAAAACTAAAATACAAAAAAATAAAATGTATAATGATTTATGTATTTTTCTGGACATTTGATAGTGATTGGCAGTAGCGACTGCACAATGTTTTTGCACTTGTTCTAAAAATATTTTGTAAAACGTATGTGACCATTAGTCACGTTGAACGGTAAACCAATCAGCACGCGGCTCCGCTTCACTCCTTTTGCGCATGTGCCAAGGACTACAGGAAGTAACTATCGGTGCAAACAGCGTAGTTGGATGTATGGTAAATAAAAGTGGTAAAATGTGTGAAATGCAGAAGCTGAGGTTGTCTGTGGAGCAGATACTGACTGCAGCTGCTGAGGAGATATTTGGAGTATTTAAAAGAAGCATCGCAGAGATTGAGGAGAAACTCAGTGATTCCTCGAAACACAATAAAAGAAAAAAACAGAATCTACCGGATACTGTGCATCAAACAGGTTTGTTCATCTTAAAACTTTTATGTTGACACTTTTTTTGCCGGATTAGAAACTTTACAAATATTGTTTAAATGTTGAGCGACGTTAAAGCCAAATGTAAATGAGAATTGTGGAGTGTCTGTTTGCCCGGTCACCTTTCACTCAGAAATAATAAAGGCCTGAATTTGTCCGGTTGTTGCGCATGCGCATTGCTTTAACTAACGATGGAATTGATGAACCAGATTTCTAAGATTCGGGTTAGGGGTGCAGGGAGACCCTACACATAGCATATGTCTTTTTTAATACAGGTGTGTCGCTTGGGTACAAGTTGACCTTAAGTGCCCCTCAAATATGTATTTTTTTAAAATAAGAAATGTCTAACTTTGATCCCAACAGCTTTTGAAAAAAATGTTTTGGTGCCAAATGAAACTGCCGAAAAACATTCTCATGTTTACAGCTTGGTAAACTCCACGGAGACATTTTTTTTAAAAACAAGTCTTCTTGTCTTGTCACATTAGATTACAGTTTAGCTTGTGATCAATAATTGATCATTGACATCAACTGCATCTTCACCTCTGATAACATTCCTAAGATTCACTCTTGAGACCAAAGTGTTTATTATCAAGAGGCTGATCTACTGCTGAGGTGGCTGATACCTTCAATGTCTGACTGTGAATAAGAACAAAGAAGAAGAAATAGAGTTGAAGAGACTGGAGATGTTTTTGAAAAGCTCCACAGACCCTGCAAAACGACTGCTCAAGAGGACCATTTGTTTTGTTTAATTAGGAAACTCAAGAGTTTTGGGGTGAGTCGACATGTATTAGAGATGGCGTATAGAGGACTTATAGAAAGCATCTTGCAATTTAATATCGCTGCTTGGTACGGAAACCTCAATGTGATGGAAAAAAACCAAGTTTTCTTTCATTGTTAAGCTTGTAGAGAAGGTGGTTGGAAAACTACAACGACCACTTTGTGAAGGGTTTCAGTGTGCTGTAGTCAGGAAAGCCAGACAGATATCTGGGGACTCGTCACATCCTTTACACTCTCAGTTTGAAATGCTACCATCAGGTCGTAGATTTAGAGACCCAAGGGCGAGCCGCATTATATATAAAAAATCTTTTATACCACATGCCATACAAGCTCTGAACGCCATCTGAACAGAATATGACTGTACAAGGTGAAGGCTACTGTATTTACATCCACCATCTTTTTGCCTTTTTGCACAACGTGTTTTCTTTCTCTGTGTATGTTGTGGAGTGTCCGAATGTGTTTTTATGTAAACTGACGTCTTGAGAGGCCGAAGGCAAATTTCCACCATGGTGAATAATAAAGTTTATCTTATCTTATCTTATCTTATCTTATCTTATCTTATCTTATCTTATCTTATCTTATCTTATCTTATCTTATCTTATCTTATCTTATCTTATCCTGAAAGTTCCAGGCCAGCCCCTTTTCCACTGCAGCAGAGCTCCAGCCGGCCTGTCCCACAGCCTGCTAAAAGGATGGATGCTGGGAAAGTGGCAGAAAGTGACATTTTCAGATGAATCTTCAGTTGAGTTAGATCACAGTCGCCAAGTTTTTCAGTCTTCATTGACCAAAGAAAAAAGGCAAACCAAATTAGACCAATTCATCAAATTAAGCAGTTTATTTACTGAATTAGATCATAACCTAACAAGTCAGTCAAAGACAGCAGATCTCTACCAAAGCTTGATGTCATTATATGGCGAAACGTAATGTGATGGAGCCTTAGGTGTTGACCCATCTGATGTCTGAAGGTTAGGGGTCAAAGGTTATGGTTATAGGTGTTGACCCATCTGATGTCTGAAGGTCAGAACATGTGAATGAAAAAAACACCAGATTCTATCTTGTATGAATCCTGAGATATTACCACTGATGTGTTTTAGCGGTTGCCCTTTAGTGTGTCCTTGACCTTTGACCTTCATTGCTCAAAATCTTCCTTGTCCCATTATCTATCATTCCTGAAAGTGTCATCAAAATCCGTTAAAAACTTTTTGCATTATCCTGCTAACAGTCAGACAAACAAATGGACCCGAATTTAATACCTCCTTGGCGACGGTAATGATGGGATAAACCAAATTGAACCAATTACTTAAAATTAGATTAAACCAAATGAATAAGGGATGGAGTGTGTAAACCAGTAGAATCAGTGGTGTAGGAAGATGTGTGTGTGTGTGTGTTTGAAATGTAATCAATACTAAATCTAACATATGCAACATTTGCACTGACTTGCACATTGCCCCCACAGAATTGCACATTACATATTTTTACTATATTTATTTTTATCTTATTCTATCTTGGTGCATGCTTATTATATTTTTTTATTTTTTTATACTAATATATATATATATAATTCTTTTTTTTCTCTTCTTCTTTTATTGATATACTATATGTTGAATGTTGCATCGTTACACTGAGACAAATTCCTAGTTGTATACTACATGTGTACTATATGAACAATGGCAATAAAACTCTTTCTGATTCTGATTCTGATTCTGATTCTGATAACCAAACCCAAAACATGTACCTGTGTGGAGGCCAGGTCAGAGAGAGAAGTAACCTCCCCTCTGAACAGAGGTGTTGGTTATTGTTCTAATCAGGCTAAGAGCAGCAAGCAGTGATGTCATACAATAGAATAGAATAGCGCTTTATTGTCATAGTAAATACAATGAAATTCCATTTAGCAGCATCTCATCAGCACCGTATCATAAAACAATCTATAAGACAATAAAAGAAAAGACAATATATAATAAAAAGCCAACATATCAACAGGTAAAAGACATGTACATACACACCATGGTTAAAAAAAAAGAAAGAAATTAAATGTTCAGTTCAATGTAAATGTGCATTAAAATACATTAAAAGGAGGTTTTATACTTTTTACTGCCTGTGGGTCAAAGCTGTGCAGCTATTAGTCTGTGTCCCCGGTGTCCTGTATCTCCTTCCAGGGGGGAAGGGAATGAACCGTTTGTGTCCAGGGTTTGTGGAGATGGAGCTGTTTTTGTGAAGTCTGCCAGCATAGATGTCAGACAGAGGGGGGTCATGTGGTTCCATCACCCTCTGCTGTTCTCACCACACTCGACAGACTTTTCCTGTCCACTGCTGTGCAGCGGTAGGACAGCAGACGGTAGGACAGGAGACGGTTGGACAGGAGACGGTAGGGCAGCAGACGGTAGGACAGGAGACGGTAGGACAGCAGACGGTAGGGCAGCAGACGGTAGGACAGGAGACGGTAGGACAGCAGACGGTAGGGCAGCAGACGGTAGGACAGGAGACGGTAGGACAGGAGACGGTAGGGCAGCAGACGGTAGGACAGGAGACGGTAGGACAGGAGACTGTAGGACAGGAGACGGTAGGACAGCAGACGGTAGGACAGGAGACGGTAGGGCAGCAGACGGTAGGACAGGAGACGGTAGGACAGGAGACGGTAGGACAGGAGACGGTAGGGCAGCAGACGGTAGGACAGGAGACGGTAGGACAGGAGACGGTAGGACAGGAGACGGTAGGGCAGCAGACGGTAGGACAGGAGACGGTAGGGCAGCAGATGGTAGGACAGGAGACGGTAGGACAGGAGACGGTAGGGCAGCAGACGGTAGGACAGGAGACGGTAGGACAGGAGACGGTAGGACAGGAGACGGTAGGGCAGCAGACGGTAGGGCAGCAGACGGTAGGACAGGAGACGGTAGGACAGCAGACGGTAGGGCAGCAGACGGTAGGACAGGAGACGGTAGGACAGCAGACGGTAGGGCAGCAGACGGTAGGACAGGAGACGGTAGGACAGCAGACGGTAGGACAGGAGGAGTTCCACTGTGGCCCTGTAAAACCTCACCAGCAGGTTTGGGGAGAGTTCAGACTGCTTCAGCCTGTGATGGGCCTTCCTCACCTGATGGCTGATGTCTGTAGATCAGGTGAGGTCAGCTGTGATGTGTCCCCCCTGGTACCTGAAGCAGTACCATCAAGTGTGCGAGAAATTGGCAGGGTGGATGTCAGTTCAATTTTATTTCCAGCACACAAAATCATCAAAACGTCAAGTCAACATGGTCAACAATTGATTTATTTTTTTGCACTCGAAAGGAGTGTGAAGAAGTCAAACTTCTGAACCCCCACCCCTCTTTTACAAAACAATAATCCAATAGATTCCACTTCCTACACCCCAGCACACCTCATACCCACACCCTCATCAATACAAGCATCCATCACCATTTATCAACACACAGTCGCTTCAGTCCTCTTTGAATAAGCAACAAACAAAACAATCCCACTCTGTCCCTACTAATGGACATGTACACGAAAAACCAAAAACATGACTTAATTTGTACATTTGAAAAGGAGTGTGAAGAAGCAAAACATATTTAATCCCATACCTTCTCCACTAAACAGTCTATAGCAGGGGTTGTCAAACTTTTTTGGCCCAGGTCCCCCTTGGAGGGGTGAAATTTTTCCATGTCCCCCCTCATCCTCGCGATACTGAAAATGATAAAAAAAAACCACTTCAACAATGATTATTATGAAACAATGATAACCTTTTTTAATAGTGCTTTTGTGCAAACCAGCCACATTTTCAGGTATTATAATATAAATGAACACTTCAGAAACAACAATTTTAAATAATTTTAAAATAATAAACGGAACAAAAGACACACAAAACCGTGTGTGTGTGTGACAGACAGACAGACAGACAGACAGACAGACAGACAGACAGAGACTTAATGAGAGGGATGATCTTGTCAAACTCAATATAACTATCAATGTACTTTCTCTTTTTAGGGTTAGGGCGTTTGTTTTTGTCATTGTCATTTTCATTGTCATTTCTTTTACCACTTCTTGAGGAACTTGGCGGACACAAAAATCGATCCATGTTCGCTGCAGGGTGGCTAAAAATAGCCTGTGACTTGCTCCGTCTCAATTTAGTCAAGCTGGCGTCAAACAGCGCTGTTACTTCCGCCCGCTCGCTACAAAATAAAGCTTCCGCATTTCAAAATAAAACAGCAAAAAAAACAAACAAAACAAAACCTAACCGTGAATAATTTCGCGTACCCCCTGGACATGCGCCACGTCCCCCTAGGGGTCAGCGGAACCCAGTTTGAGAACCGTGGGTCTATAGTTTAACTTCCTACTCTTTTGTCATCTTCACAAACACAGTCAATATCAACAAGTATTAACTATTTTATATTACCAACCGTAATAGGGGTAAGAGGATGCAGTAGGATGGTACTCCATCATACACGTCCATCTCTACATCAAAGTTCCTTAAGGTGAAGAAGGTGAAGATACTCCAGGACTGGCCAGCCCAGACATAAACATCATTAAACATGTCTGGGGTCGAATAAAAGATGAAAACAGAGAATCTGCATAAACTCAGGGAGGCATGGAAGATATTAACCCTGATGACTTCATCAATAAATTGTATGAAATTAAACATTATTGAACCACATGGATGCAGTCCTTCAATCTCATGGAAGTAACACAACATATTAAATCTGGATCTCACAGCATCACTATTTAATTCGCTGATGTTATGCAACATTTGTTTGTATCTAAAGACATTTTTTTTTGTTTAAAGTTCACATTACTCTTTGGAGGCAACAAAACTTTTGTCTTGTTAAAATCCAACCTTTCTGTGTTCTATAAAAGCTTGATCAAATTTATTTTAGTACATTAAACAAAATTTGGAAGGGTTTCAGGTTTCACACGAGGCATTTCTAAAACTAAATAAAATTCAGGTTAGAAGTTGTTTCTATAAAAATGGATATATGACAAATCTTTGGTCAGGGACTGTACTTTTGCTCAAGATCCATTGTTTACTGTAGGACAGTGATGTTTGTCATTGTGGAATAACTCACTAAAATCATCTTTGTCATAACTGTTATTGTCTGTGTTTCCCTCTGGGTCATGCAGACATTCTGATTCCCCCAGAGCAGAAGGGACGAAGCCCCCATGTGGACCAGGAGGAGCCAGAGCCCCCCCACATTAAAGAGGATCAGGAGGAAGAAAAGACAATGAACCTTCTACTACTGTCAGGTTGGCATCTGTTGTTCTGTTTGTGTTGCCATGGTAACACTACACAATGTGTGTAGCAATGTGCACATGGTATACATCCAGTTAACGAGAGGAACGTTAGCGATGATGTCAACAAAATTAACTGTTGGACAATAAAAGACAACCCGCACAGCAAGCAGTTAAAGGAGCAAATTTTGAAGCGAAGTCATTTTATTGGAAAATATTTATATATATATATATATATATATATATATATATATATATATATATATATATATATATATATATATATAAAATGTTCCCCTCGCCCCACCTGGGCGGTGTCTCCTTCAGACTCAGGTCCTCTACCAGAGGTCTGGGAGCCTGAGGGTTCTGCGCAGGATCTTAGCTGTTCCTAACAATGTTCTCTTTTGGACACAGATCTCTGATGTTGTTCCTGGTATCTGCTGGAGACATTGTCCCAGCTTGGGGGTCACTGCCCCTAGTGCCCCCATCACTACTGGTACCACTGTTGCCTTCACACTCCACATTTTCTCTAACTCCTCTTTCAGTCCTTGGTATTTCTCTTCTCTTCTCATGTTCTTTCTTTCTCATGTTGCTATCACTGGGGACTGCTACATCTATCACCACCACTGTCTTCTCATGTTTATCCACCACCACTATGTCAGGCTGATTGGCCATCACCATCTGGTCTGGATCTGGAAGTCCCACAGGATCTTGGCCTGTTTGTTCTCTGTCACCTTTGGGGGGTTCTCCCATCTTGACCCTTGACCTCCAGTCCATACTCTTTACAGATGATATATATATATATATATATATATATATATATATATATATATATATATATATATATATATATATATAGCTCAAGCGACTTGGTGATAAAAGAAAAACTGAAGTCTTCTGATTGTCTTTCATTTTAATGTCAAAAATGTAGTTTAAAAAGTGAGTCACAGGTCAGTCTAAGTGTTTGAGTAACATGATGCTACTAAAGGCTACTCTTCTTTGTCACACATTAAAACAGTTAGAGTTAGACAGAATGCCCCAGGTCAATGTTCCCTTTAAGCTGTGCACAGTACGCAATTATGCACTACTCTTGTGTTCTCAGCGCACAACAAACATATGCAGCGTACAAAAAAAATAAACAGATTACAATTTGTAATCTGTTTATTTTATTTACAATTCACGTTGGCTTTTATTTTGTGTGGTGCATATGTTTGTTGTGTGCAGAGAACACAAGAGTAATGCATAATTGCGTACTGTGCACAGCTTAGAGTAGGGGTGTCAAAGTGCGGTCCTCGAGGGCCGGTGTCCTGCATGTTTTAGATGTTTCCCTCTTCCATTACATCATTATCAGTCTGATGAGGAGCTGATTATTAACTCTTTAAGTGTCAACACTGATGCGTTCTGAATGGATGATTGAGTGCCACAAAAGCAAGATTTTTTTTATTTTTTTTTTTCATTTTATTTAAACATTTTTTAAAGGCAAAATTCTAATTGCTGGGACCAAATTTCAATACAAGTTTTCTTCTTTCATCATTTTCCCCCCTACATTTTCCACATTATTTGTCATTTTGTAAGTATCTATTCGTTTTTGTTGCTCATTTTGTTTATTTTTCTACATTTTGTTCATTTTTTATTTTAGTATTTTTCTTTGATTTTCTACCATTTGTGTCTTTACCTTACTCATGTTACTAGTTATTTTGTTAGTTCTCAGGAGTTAAAGGGTTAAACTGAATCACATGGAAGAGGGAAATATCTAAAACATGCAGGACACCGGCCCTCGAGGACTGGAGTTTGACACCTGTGGCTTAGAGGGAACAGTCCTCCAGATGCCATTGTCTTATCTTTAGTCTCCTGCAGTTTCCTACTAGGTGTTAAACAGCTCATCTAAGCAGAAACACAAATGGCACTGTGAGCAGAACCTGGCTTTAATTACAGAACAAAGCTTAAAAAATACATAGTAAATTAAAATGCACTTTAAGAGTTAATAATTTATGGTATGACAGTCACAACAATACTTTTCTTGTCATCTGAACTCGCTTTATCCTCACTAGGGTCACAGGGGTCACAGGGGTCACTGAGGGCCTGATCCAACTCCAGCAGGTGAAGGTGGGGTCAGAGGTCACCCTGTATGAGTCTCCAGTTCATCTCAGGGCTGAACATGTATAGACAAACAATCACTGTCACATTCACACCTATGGGTAATTTAGATTAACTAGTTAACTAGTTAACCTATCAGTGCATGTATTTGGATGGTGGGAGGAGCCAGAGTACCTGGAGAAAACCCACATGGACACAAGGAGTACATGTAAACTCCACACAGAAAGGTCTGGTGTGGGAATACAACCAACAACCTTCTGTCTGTGAGGCACCAGTGTTAACTACTGCACCACCAGTGTTAACTACTGCACCACCCTGTTAACTACTGCACCACCCTGTTAACTACTGCACCACCCTGTTAACTACTGCACCACCAGTGTTAACTACTGCACCACCCTGTTAACTACTGCACCACCAGTGTTAACTACTGCACCACCAGTGTTAACTACTGCACCACCCTGTTAACTACTGCACCACCCTGTTAACTACTGCACCACCAGTGTTAACTACTGCACCACCCTGTTAACTACTGCACCACCAGTGTTAACTACTGCACCACCCTGTTAACTACTGCACCACCCTGTTAACTACTGCACCACCAGTGTTAACTACTGCACCACCCTGTTAACTACTGCACCACCAGTGTTAACTACTGCACCACCAGTGTTAACTACTGCACCACCCTGTTAACTACTGCACCACCCTGTTAACTACTGCACCACCCTGTTAACCACTGCACCACCACTGTTAACTACTGCACCACCCTGTTAACTACTGCACCACCAGTGTTAACTACTGCACCACCCTGTTAACCACTGCACCACCACTGTTAACTACTGCACCACCCTGTTAACTACTGCACCACCAGTGTTAACTACTGCACCACCAGTGTTAACTACTGCACCACCCTGTTAACTACTGCACCACCCTGTTAACTACTGCACCACCAGTGTTAACTACTGCACCACCAGTGTTAACTACTGCACCAACAACCATACATGTTGTAATTTTCCATCACACATCACTAATTGAATACTAATCAACTTCAATAGTACACGTAGTATTTGTCTCCCAGTAAAACTCACTGGATGAAAGTTACATTATGACACAATAATTCTGTAATTTTGCTGTTTTCTGATTATAACCTGTTTTTGTTTGAATGAAACTTCTACTGTCTTCTAACCATTCATTTTTTGTGTGTAATTTAAATGATTCCCACTGGAAAAAACTAATGTCCCAGGGTTTAACAGGATGCAAAGTCACCTCTGTTACTGACAGTTGTTTTAATAATGACTGTAGATCTTGATGCACTGTCGTTCATCATATAAAATACAAAAGCAAAGGGTCTCAGTCAATTATTTTGAATAATAAAACTAAACTAAAACTGGCAGCACAATTTCAATAGTAATACAAAATGTCTTATGTAAGATGTCATTTAAATTGTGAGGTACTGTGATGAGTAAGTAGGACCTGAGGACACTCTGCATTTATTGGACATATTTGACACAAACATTTAATTGTGTTGGTCCAGACTCTGTGTATGTGTGAGACCCTCACAAATAGAATAGTTTATTTTTCTTAAAAATGTTATGCACTTGAATTAAAAGCATTATTCTGTATGTTTATTATTTTCCTTATTTAAAATATTGGCCAGCTAAGGTAATACCAGTAGTAAGTTACTATTGGTCACTCGGAACGGAACCTTCCGGCAGTGCTGGGTGTTGCCAGGTGCTCGCTCTATTTAGGTCGGGGTACTTCTGTTTCCTCGAGAGGAGTCTTGTAACGCAAGCGTGGTCGTTCAGTGTTCTTAATGCCGGTGATCGTCTTCTCTGTTTTTCAGACTGCAACCAGTGAGACACTGACCAAACCTAATTTAATTTCAATCTTGTGACGTGGTACTCGGCCCGGCTCGGGACCCGTTACATATGTTAAGTCAATATGAAGAGTTCATTTGCAAAAACAGATAACTCCATTTTTCTTTTTTTTTTTCAGAAAATGTCATTTTTTTACTCTACATTCCACAAATAATACTGATTTATTTGATATATTATTTATTTCATTTGGTAAGATCCACTAAATTGAATAAATAATATATCAAATCAATGAGTATTACCTGGAATATAGAGTAAAAAATGCAATTTTCTGAAGAAAACGAAAAATGGAGTTATCTGTTTTTGCAAATGAACTCTTCATATGTACATTAACAGGAAGGGCTTCGAACAATGTGAATGTCTGACCTTTGGTGTCATCATTGTGAAAATAGGTTTAAATTAAATTGTCTGTGTTTTAGAGTGTCCGACACTCAACCAAAATCTGTGGATGGTGAAAGAAGAGCCCCCCCTGGAGCAGCAGGACAGGAGTCCCAGTCTGGACCAGGTGGACCCAGAGCCTCCACATACCAAGGAAGAGGAGAACCTGTGGACCAATGAGGAGAGAGAACAGCTTCAAAGACTAGAGGAGGCTGATATCACTAAGTTCCCATCCACTCCACCTCATGTGAAGAGTGAAGATGATGAAGATGAAGCTCAGTCCTCACAGCTTCATCAAAGTCAAACTGAGGAGAACACAGAGGAACCAGAAGATGGAGACGACTATGGAGAATCAGAACCAGACAGCATCCAAAATAATGACTTGACTATAAGTGACTTGACATGTAAAACAACACAATATCAATGCACTGAGATTTTTAACACACGTAAGTTTTGGTCACAAGTGACGGTGCACCCGACAAAGAAGCCTTTCTGCTGTTCATTTTGTAACAAGGTTTTTGTGCATAAAAGTAAACTTAAGGATCACATGATAGTTCACACAGGAGAGAGACCTTTCAGTTGTTCAGTTTGTCAGAAAAGCTTTGCACAGAAAGGTAATCTTCATAAACATATGTCAGTTCATACAGGAGAGAAGCCTTTCAGTTGTTCAGTTTGTAATAAATCTTTTGCAGAAAAAGGTAATTTAAAAAAACATATGTTGGTTCACACAGGAGAGAGACCTTTCAGCTGTTCAGTTTGTAACAGACGTTTTGCACGTAATTCTGAAGTTAAGAATCATATGCGAGTTCACACAAAAGAAAAGCCTTTCAGCTATTAAGTTTGTAACAGGTTTTATGCATAAATGTGATCATAATAAACATATGTTAGTTCATACAGGAGAAAAGACTTTTATCCACTAAATTTATAATGACTATGTTTTTTAGCTTAAAAACCCAGTTAGGTTAAAACATGACAATATGTACAAGGCAGAAAAATTCACACAACAATGAATTTCGATCCAGATACACATGGAGGAGCAGACTGAAGATCTGAGCAGAACACTGACGTACTGGAGGATGATGGGAGCAGTGGCAGCTGGTGATTTAAAAACACTCTGGAGGACATAGTGGGTGTAAAGGTTTGGAAAAAATCTGAAAACATAAATATAAAACTTACTTTTATTGTGCTGTCACCACAGAAATATTAGACAGATTTAGCTTTTAATTTTTAAAAGCTGCTAATAAAACCGTTAACTGTTCATTTAAAATGTTTTAAAGCTTATTTACACAAAACATCATTAATAGTGCAGGCTACTTGTAAAGCAGGGGTGTCAAAGTGTGGTCCTCGAGGGCCGGTGTCCTGCATGTTCTAGATGTTTCCCTCTTCCATTCCACCTGGAGGTCATTACATCATTATTAGTCTGATGAGGAGCTGATTATTAACTCTTTAAGTGTCAGTGTTGATGTGTTATGAATGGATGATTTAGTTTAAACATTCAGAAAAATTCAACAGTTTTACTTTATTTTGTGTATGGAAAAGATGTCAAAAAGCAAGATTTGTTTTTTTTTTATTTCACCATTTTTAAAAAATTGCTGTGACCAAATGTCAATACTAGTTTTCTTCTTTAGTATTTTTTTTTTCCCAAAATTTTCCACATTATTTGTTAATTTTGTTTATTTTTCTACATTTTGGTTCTTTTAATTTTTTTTTTTAATTTTTTTTTTAATTTTCTTTGATTTTCTGCCATTTGTGTCTTTACTTTGCTCATCTTACAATTCTTTTGTTAGTTCTCAGGAGTTAAAGGGTTAAACTGAATCACATGGAAGAAGGAAATATCTAAAACATGCAGGACACCGGCCCTCGAGGACTGGAGTTTGACACCTGTGTTGTGTAGAGGAATTTAGCCCAAAAAAAACAACCTAGTTTCAACCTATTATCCAAGTGACTTTTTTTTGCATTTATCTCGTATGTGTTTTTGGTTTTTCACTCCTATAGTAACCATGACAGGTCTGTATAGGGACTTTGAATAGCAAATACAGGAAGTAAAAAAGCATCCAGCTGGACAGTTCCAACACTCACAGACAGTTTTAGAGGAACTCCTTCTGCAGCTTCTGCCATGATCAGCGCTTTGTTAAATTTTTAGTTCAGGGCGGTCAGGTCCAAGGTCTTTCATTCTTTTTCGTAATTTGTTTAAAATAAACAACAGTATTTTCTGTAGGGGTTATGTGTGCCGTGACGAAGCAAATAACATTAATTTCCTCATGAAACTAGTTGGCATGGCAACTTAAAACAACGTCACTTAAGTGACAGACAATTGTGAATAGTTGTCCAGTCACACTGACCGATACATATCAACTGTGATCTCATGGGCCTGGGGGGCAGAGCCTCTGTCCCCTAACACCACGGTTCTCAAACTGGGGTCTGCGGACCCCTGGGGGGACGTGGCGCATGTCCCATAATACAAAGTTATGTTATGGTCTGCTCTAAATTAACACAAATGACAGCAGTCATTCAATAATGTTGGTATCTGTGCGTAAGTACTGCACTGTAAATAAATAAACATTTAAAACTAAAACCTACTTGTGCCCCTATTTTTTTTATGTGCTCCTAAATTTTTTAACTTAGGGGCACGTGTGCTCCTGGAAAAAAAAGTTAGCGTAGAGCCCTGGATTGAAGGACTGCATCCATGTGGTTCAATAATGTTTAATTTCATACAATTTATTGATGAAGTCATCAGGGTTAATATCTTCCATGCCTCCCTGAGTTCATGCAGATTCTTTGTTTTCATCTTTTATTCGACCCCAGACATGTTTAATGATGTTTATGTCTGGGCTGGCCAGTCCTGGAGTATCTTCACCTTCTTCACCTTAAGGAACTTTGATGTAGAGATGGACGTGTATGATGGAGTACCATCCTACTGCATCCTCTTACCCCTATTACGGTTGGTAATATAAAATAGTTAATACTTGTTGATATTGACTGTGTTTGTGAAGATGACAAAAGAGTAGGAAGTTAAACTATAGACCCACGGTTCTCAAACTGGGGTCCGCGGACCCCTAGGGGGACGTGGCGCATGTCCAGGGGGTACGCGAAATTATTCACGGTTAGGTTTTGTTTTGTTTGTTTTTTTTTTGCTGTTTTATTTTGAAATGCGGAAGTTTTATTTTGTAGCGAGCGGGCGGAAGTAACAGCGCTGTTTGACGCCAGCTTGACTAAATTGAGACGGAGCGAGTCACAGGCTATTTTTAGCCACCCTGCAGCGAACATGGATCGATTTTTGTGTCCGCCAAGTTCCTCAAGAAGTGGTAAAAGAAATGACAATGAAAATGACAATGACAAAAACAAACGCCCTAACCCTAAAAAGAGAAAGTACATTGATAGTTATATTGAGTTTGACAAGATCATCCCTCTCATTAAGTCTCTGTCTGTCTGTCTGTCTGTCTGTCTGTCTGTCTGTCTGTCTGTCTGTCTGTCTGTCTGTCTGTCTGTCTGTCACACACACAGTTTTGTGTGTCTTTTGTTCCGTTTATTATTTTAAAATTATTTAAAATTGTTGTTTCTGAAGTGTTCATTTATATTATAATACCTGAAAATGTGGCTGGTTTGCACAAAAGCACTATTAAAAAAGGTTATCATTGTTTCATAATAATCATTGTTGAAGTGGTTTTTTATCATTTTCAGTATCGCCAGGATGAGGGGGGACATGGAAAAATGTCACCCCTCCAAAGGGGACCTGGGCCAAAAAAGTTTGAGAACCCCTGGTGTAACACAGTTTAATCAGTGATGCTGATCATAGACATACACATGATTGATTGATTGATTGATTGATTTTATTCTGGAACCTTACAAGAGGCAATCCAAAGGATGGCATGCAAAAGCACGGGGCTTATTTCCAGCATGGTCCTTGGTGTTAAAACAAACAGTGGGGCAAAACAACTCCACCACACATAAACAACAAGAACATAGATGCCCAGTCTTCCACTAGAGTGGTGGGTCTGCAGGGTCCGCTCGCTCTGACAGTTCATTACTTCCATAGAAGCTTGTCTTTTCATCTGACCACAGGAAGGAATAATCCAATTATTTTTTATTTTATTTTTTTAACCATTAATTTTATGGATTGTCTTTGTTGTCTGGTTTTCTAGATGTTTGTTTGTTACATAAAATAAAGAAAAAAAACTTCATTAGAGGAATGATGTGCTGATACAATTAAAGTTGTCATAAATTGCTCAATTCTCAAACAATATTGACGTGGTTTGTAACAAATGCCAGACATGCTAGTTAGACAGACAGATATTAATAGAAAACAAAACAAACCAAACGATCAAATGTGCTCAGGTTTTTATTGACTTTGCATTTATGGCTTTACATTTGTTTTCCTTGATGGTACTTACTAAAATGTAAAAAACAAATATTTTAAGGAAGTTTTTCGTATCAGAAGGCGCACTGTACTAAACATGCAGACAGAAAAGAAAAGTTTCAAAAGTCTGGCATTAAATAGATTTCAATTGTTTATGGAGACGTGAATCATAGAAATGTATGAATTATTTCTCCAGGTCACACATATACCTTTATGTAAATGAGATGGAAGTTAAAGACAGTTTAGTTACTGGTAAACAGCTGGACACAGGATGATGGACAGTTGTTAGATCATAGATAGACAGGAAGATGATGGGGTTCTATCTGTCTGTCTGCCTATATTTAACTGTTACTATGACGACTATGCTAACAATATATTATTCCTTACATACACCTTACATGTGATCAGTTTAATCCCAGTAGCTCTTGTGTCCTCACAGTTCTCATTAGATCATCCATAGACTGAACAAAGTCCAGCATCTTTGGTGAAGCTCTTCTGTTGTTTAAATAACTCTGCTGGAGTCAAAAGGAGAGTGTGTATCTTAAGTGTTGAGTGGAAAAACAAGCATTTTAACAATACCTTGTACAGTAGCTACACGTGTGATGTTTCTAAAAAAAATCCAACAGTTTGACAATCGGTTTAAAATTCAGCGAATAATTCCATTCATCAGTAGCTCTTTCCTTTGTAGGTGTCTATACACCACTGCCTCCGCAGGCCCCGATTCAAGATGGCGGCGCCGTAGGTCAACTCTGACAGCCTATGAGGCATCTATTTATATACTGTATGTATACACTGATAGGCCAAATATGTATTGGCACACTTGGCAAATGTGCCAATGCTTTGGGGCGCCTCGGGCCACGTATATCACAATCTATAGCCTACACATCAGACATTGGATTTTTGGCTCTTTTGGGGGATCCGGGTCTTTATGACTCGTTCCTTTCGAAGATCCGTTCAAAAACTGGCTCTTTGGCTCTTTAAAAAGCTTTTAGGCTTAAACTGGGTCCCCAGCATTTTGCCTTGTCCCCTCCAGATTAAAGTAGATCCAGACGCTACTCATTTTCCTTTGACCCTGGCTCATTTGAAATTATAAATATTTCTTTCAACCTTTGAACAAACAAACGTGTTGGAAAGTTGTGTGATTTAACTGACATGTGATCTTCCCGCTGTTGACAGATTTAGAACTCCTCCCACTCTCGGGCCCTTGCTGCGCTATGATTGGTCATTCCACATTCTAGGGTGGGTACTACTTGCGTGTACGTGAGTATTACCCGTACTGGAGTGCTGATTGACCACAATTTCTATTGATAAACTGGTGTAGGACTGAGCGATAGAGTCTGAGTCATATTTCAGCTAAATCTGTGTTCATATGTCTGAGCTGAAGCAATTTATGTGATGGTATTTTTCCTGAAAACTCCCCAAAGTTTGTGACGTTGTAGCACAAAAACGATGCAACTTTTCCCAAAATGTGGATAACTTTTGATGTCCCACTTGTCTAGATAGTGTTCACTTTTACACATTAAAGTTATCTTAAGGAACATATGTCAGTTCATTCAACAGAGAGGCCTTTTAGCTGTAACAGAACAGAACTAAACATACATACACTCACACAGGAGAGAAGTCTTCCATCTTTTAAGTTTATAATGATTACTTTTTAAAACATACAAATCCAGTTAGATTAAAACATGATGATTTGTACAAGGCAGTAAAATTCACACAATGAATTTAGATCCAGATGAACATGGAGGAACAGATACTGATGAGCAGACTGAAGACTGATCAGGACACTGATGAACTGGAGAAGGATGTGAAACATTAAAGTGATGTGTGTCATGGTTTTTTTATTCATGTTTTTTTTTTAATTCAAGGTCAGATAAGTGGGTTTCATCTTCAGCCATGGTGTCATTTTATCTGTTTTAAATTCAATGTTTTCAACCCCCACATTTTGTTCATTCATTTACATGAAAATGTTTCAAAAATAATGTTCACCAAAAAGTCTCCTACATATGAAGTTTCATTTAAGATGTATATTTTATTATTTCAGCTGCTAATGTTTAGCGTATGTATGTATGCATGTATGTATATATGTATATATGTATGTATATATGTATGTATGTATGTATGTATGTATGTATGTATGTATGTATGTATGTATGTATGTATGTATGTATGTATATATATGTATATGTATATGTATGTATATATGTATGTATATATGTGTATATATATATATATATATATATATATATATATATATATATATATATATGTATATGTATGTATATATGTATGTATATATATATATATATATATATATATATATATATATATATATGTATATGTATGTATATATGTATATATATATACGTATATGTATGTATGTATATATATATTTTATTTTTTTTCCCTATATACATATTTACTTATTTTATATATTCATTTATTTTTTATTGTTGATATTGTTTGTATGTTTGAGATGAGGAATCTGTCTGTTAATGTAAAATCCTCCAGCCAGGTGATTCTGACCATTAGCCTAACCCTACAGCAGGACATGGGTCTCCGGGCACCGCCCACTGCTGCCCACTGCTCCTTACTGGTTGTCCCAACGGCATCAAAGAAAGGATGCGTTAAATGCAGAGGACATGTTTAGTTGTATAATGACTCATAAAGTACTTTATCTTCACCTTATGTGCTCAGTGAACAGGTTTGAACCAATACATGGCAGGACTTTCACTTGATGGACCTGGAATTACCCACCTCTGACATGGAATGTCACATTGACCCCACTTGTCATGTTTATAGGCAGCATAACTCCATCAGTGGAGAATTGTTTGATCACTTGTCCCATGGAATGTTTCACTTCCATAGCACAGCTGTATGAGACAGATAAGCTAAAGGCAAACATTTTTTGTAGGGGTACAAAAAGTCAAATCAGAGGCTCACGCCGTGTCTCAACTTAACTCACCCATCTATTATTTTGAATCTAAATGTACATATGTACCCCTGTTAAAATGACCACTGAAGTGATATAGAACAATGGATATGTGTTGCCAAATGCATTTAATAACTAAATAAATATATCGAACTCTATCACTTTTCCTGATAACTCCAATAATTAGCAACGTTTGTTGTTATATCAGTAATGGCTGTCTTAAATCTTTGTTGGTCAGTCTTATGACCTTTTTCTTGCTAGAAATGAAAAAAAATGGTGGCCATTTTGAATTGTCCAATTTAGTGGCCCCATTAAGAATTCACTTTGGCTCCTGGCAGTTCCCCTTACATTCCAGACTATTATTTCATGGTGACATTAGGTTGATTAGATGGCTGTTAGCGCTATTTACCCCCCACCAACACAATGAAACCCCCCCCATACCTGAACCGATCACCACCAACATTTAATTGTTTGTTCCTTGTACCAGCTTCAACATTTCTTGAACATTTAAGCCAAATCCATCCATATAACTTGAGATTCTGCTAACAGACAGATACATGCAAGTAAAATCACAACTCTGTTCCTTGGCAGATTCATAATTTAGACATTTAAAAACTAAAGACATAGTGTGTCTACTTAATTTCCCTCAAATAATATCAGATTTTCTGCAGATTTTTTTTGTTTTTGTCAATTATCATTTAGAAGTTCACATTTACATAAAATTTCTGTAAACTGAAGAAATATTAGGGGGACAAAAGCTAAAAAAAAAACCTAAGTACCTACCTAAAGTATCAACCATGAAAGCAACAACAACCAGAACAAGATAAATGGAAAAAAGAAAGAAAAAAATGAAAAGAAAGAAAGAAAGACATTATTAATAGTGTTTTAAACATGAAGAAGAACCGAAGAAACCTGTAGTGATTTTTAATGTCCAGCAGATGTCAGTATTCAGTGACACAGAATCAATACAGTTGAGGCCTCATATACCATCACTAGTTGCAGGTGTCTTCATCAGCCTCCACAGGTGCATCCTATCAGCTCCTCCTCCTCCTCCTCCTCCTCCTCCTCCTCCTCCTCCTCCTCCTCCTCCTCCTCCTCCTCCTCCTCCTCCTCCTACATGAAGCCACATCTCCTGTTCGACTGTTTGTCCATTGTCCGGTATGGCTTGGAACATGGTCGAGGTGCTGGTGGTCTCCATCTGGACTCTGCTGCTGCTGGGCTCAGTCCAGGGGAGTTGGGAGGTCATGAAGGAGGACCAACCTGAACGTTCTGAGCATAAACTGGGTTTTACTGAAGGTGAACACTGTTAACGACACAACACTGAGCTCTACATGCAAACAAATCTGAACTGAAATGTGTTTTGGGTCCATGCTTGGCTTGTTAATAACACGGTACAAGTTACTTACGCAGTAAGTAAACGTAGCCCCCCTTTTTTATATTAAATAATTAGCTCTTTGCACATTCGCTCCTGGTTACCGGAAGTGTGGTCTACCAACAATAGTTTTACACAATGCCTGCAAGACCTCCCTAAACTCTCAATTTGCAACGTGCACCGTGTATTCAAAGGTTCTTCCAGCACTCCTACGTCAAAACTAGAGAAGGAGTTTGAATTGTACCCCTCGTTGTGCACACGCCAATGTGACGGCTTTGTGGCTAATCTTAAGCTAGCAACAGGATAGCTAACTAACTGTAGCGGTGTGTGACCGAATGTGTATTTATGAATTTGTTTTGTCATACATTCAATTAAACAATACGTGTAACGCGGTCTATACATCTATGTGCTTAACCTCTTGTTGTTTTTACATGTTTTGGCTCAATGTCTAATAAAGACATGGCTACGTCTGAGATCGTAGCGGAATCCGGGAAAAGTTCCGCCTTAAGCGCTAGGATTGGAGAGTTAGCCTGTCAGTCAAACTAGCTCCGCCTTAAACGCTAGGATTGGAGAGTTAGCCTGTCAGTCAAACTAGCTCCGCCTTAAACGCTAGGATTGGAGAGTTAGCCTGTCAGTCAAACTAGCTCCTCTGCCTACGTTGTTCATTCGAAAAATTCATTCTTAACAGCCTGTTACAGCCACAGTGGAATGAGTTCGCCTTCGTTACGTCGTTTAAGTCCATACTAGATTACGTACAGGTACTACTGAGAAAATTAAGACTATCGTGTAAAAGTTTTTTTATTCAGGTAACTCAACATAAAAGGTGAAACCAATCCATTTATAGACTCATGACATGCAAAGTGAGATATATCAAGCATTTATTTGTTGTAATTTTGCTGATTATAATTTACATCTTATTAAAATTTCAAAGTCAAAAACTCAACAAATTTGAGTTTTGCTTAAAAGTGAGTTTTCTGAAGCTGTACATCCTAATCAGCAAAATCTAAACAAATGAAAGCTTGTAATATATTGATTTGTATACTCTTTGTCTATATAATATGTACATTCCACCGTACAGAAATACAAACACCTTTTCAGGATGTTCCAATTGTCCGAGTATGTCTCTGAAACGGCTCAGCCAATCAGAAGCAGAGTTTGGTGAACTAACCCGGATTCCGCTACGATTTGCACAGTCGCGTGCAGGTGTCCTGTCAATTCAGGCATTCCGTTACATTTGGCTCCAAGCGCTTCTGAGCATGCGCATGACCACCAAGCGTTTTCACTGAAAAATCCCTTCAATTCAGGCATCCCCAGCCAGATGTGCAATTGAATTGGACGCTGGATGTAAGTAATACTTTGAAAGTATATTTATTTTATCCTGCATATAAGCAATCACATGCGTACAATAGGTTGGGTATTGATGTTAATAGGTTTTAATAACGTTTTGTATGATTTGAATGCAGTGTTGGGAAAGTTCACCTTGATTAGGAACTAGTTCAAAGTTATTGTAAACATATTAACCGTTTCTGACGGTATCCTGTGGTCATTTCCAAGAATGGGACAACACTCTCTGTCTGTCTGTCTGTCTGTCTGTCTGTAATTACGTGATAAGAACGAAATGTGAACTAAATAACAGCGCAATTCAATAAATGCCAGAATAACCGCGTTCACAACTTCCCGTTCATTTGGCAAAAGGGAACGAGTCGTTCACGTTCGACAAAAACATGATATAGTTCAATGAATGCGTTGAGGTACAACACTATTTGAATGTTATGCACATGAGTTGCCTGGGTGTTATTGCCCATGTTAATTCAACGGACGTCAACATTTGCCTGCCATTTCTGTTACTAAATAAACTGATTCAGATTCATTCGTAGTCTGGTGTAGATTGACATTGGATGACATTTCTTTATTCCGGACTCAAAAAGAGGTCCATAAAAAAACAAATAGACTAATATGAAAATGCTTTGCAATTATTGTCTATATAAACATCCTCTCCAATGCCTCCAAACTGGAGAGTTGTGATGCCACTGTGTGCAACAAAAACTGATTCTGTCATTTTCGAAGTGTAAGTAATTTCACTTTGTATGGTAGAACGGTAATACATGTGTGGGTGTTGAGCAGATACAAACAATAGCCTACCGTTTGACTAACTAAATACAATATTGGTAAGAAAGTATAATGGGAGTACTATATGATCAAATGTAAAATAATGTATTTTGACAGAGTAATGTGAATTTGTTGATCACTGTCAATTCTGGCTGCTGGTAGCTCATTTTGACAAGGTGGTGTGATTTGATACACATCTGTCAATTTATGCATCAGAGTGCTCATTTTAACCAAACACAGGCACTCTGCTATAGCTCAATGAGGAAATGGGTAAAAGCCTCACAATGTAAATGTAGGGTTGTACGTAGGTTTAGGAAATGCAGGTTACAGACCTTCGTATGTGGTGTGGAGACAAACTTTTCGTGTTGGATCTTGAGCAGCCTTTCTTTTTTCTTGGTTCTAAATGGCTAGGAAACGTGTGAAAGCTTAATATACGCCATTACATTTGCACATGACTTGCACCATGGTACATACTCATGTTTCCTGTTGGTCAGTATAGTTGCAGAAACCAGGAAGCTGCTGTCAAGTTACAGATATGACGTTGTGGTATTGTGCAAAGAGCCAATTGTTTATTGGAAACGGATCAATATAGTTTTTTTGCCAGACATATTTTTAATCTGTACTTTTCAATAGACTTTTTATAAGTATAGCTGTGGAACTCTTGTCCAGAACAAAAATGCATTGTTGGGTGTCAGGAGGGTATGTTTTAGAATAGATCCCATTCCATTTTGTTGAAGGGGCACAGTCCAAAATGTTTGGAAAATGGGGTAAAATGTGTGTGAGGGGGAAGGGTTTGTTGTGCCTGGCACCACTTCTGTTTTAGTGAAGGGTCGGTGGTTCAAATCCTGCATTGTCTTAGTCGGTCTGTGTCCTTGGGCAAAGACCCTTCACCCTCCTGCCTCCAGTGTCACTCACACTAGTGTATGAATGTTGGGTGGTGGTCAGAGGGGCTGTAGGTGCCACGCTTCTGTCAGTCTGCCCCAGGGCAACTGTGGATACTAGTGATGCGCGGTTATGGGGTTTTACAGAAATCCGCCCCGCCCAAACCCAAGACGTGGCTAGGCCCGCCCCGCCCAACCTGCATGATGTCACGTATGGATAAACCCAACCCGCCCGCTATCAACCCGCGAGCTTAAATTTGTCTCTAAACTCACATAGTACATTCGCAGCATCTTTACCTTGTGCTTCTAATGTTAAAAGTCATGAAGCATAATTTTTGCCTCCTTTCTAACGTCTCAATATGCACTCCAGCACATAAAATAGACTCCACCCACATCATCACTCTATAAAGCCAACACATACAACGTTTCCGTACAACCTTCGCATCGCCTGTTTTAATCTTCTCCCTGATCAAGTCCCACATTTTCACTCTTATCTCTGAGTGTTCAGGGAGATTTGGCGCTAATAACAAATAACAAAAAGTTGGGATAAAAAAGCATTCAAAACAGGAACTGACGGGCTTGCACATGCGCGAGCCGAGCACACACACACACGCACACACACACACGCACGCACACACACACACACACACACACACCTCAGCGGTATTGATCGTCCCTGACCCGCCCCACCCGCATCCGCAATATGTATTAATACTGCGACCCAGCCCGCCCGACTCGCGGGTCACCCGCGGATATCCGCTGGTCAGTGGGTAGCCCGCGCAACACTAGTGGATACATATGTAGTTTACCACCACCAGAGGGTGCATGGGAGAGTGAATGAATAATGGGTCATTAACGTAAATTGCTTGAGTGGCCAAAACGGTTATATAAATCCAATTTAAGTAAAGCTATGAAAGTCTTGTTCCCTCCAGTGGACAAAAATGCATTGCTGAGTCTCACAATGATTCAACAGGTGGATTTAAAAAAAAAAAATCAGTTTTTGCAACTGTATAATATAATGTATGTTTAGTCACGCAGTGTATCAAACAATGGCAAATAAGTTTAAATGAACTGAAGTGAATCCAGTGTTAGTCGATCATTAACTTTACTGGATCTTCTATGTCTGGAAGTATGTGAAGCAAAGAACCCAGACCCAGACTCCAGCAGTAGTTCAGCAGTAGCACTGATGTAGACTTTTCTCCATCTCACTTCTATTCTGCTGGAATCTGAAACCATGTTCATCTTCGCCTCGTAAACTCGCCCACCTCTAGTGGCTCCATAGAGCCTCAACCAGGACCCGTAACATTTTAACGGTCCAATCACAACGCTTCGATTGTGCCATTTAATTTATGTTGTACCTGTCCTAAGAAGTGAAAAAAAACCTTTGAAGAATTAACTAAAGTATATCCTAAATACCAGATGGTAAAGGAAACACTTGTGGCTTATTTCACTTAAAGTAGATCTATATTGTGAATTTTAAATGAAGATAAAGATGTTTAACCCTTCTGTTGCAGTTGACCTCAATAAACCCGATGACCTTGGTGATTATGATGATTCTGAAGATGAATTTGAAGAGACTGAGACTGGTGCCACACGTAACTTTGATCCTTCAGCTGAAGATGCATCTACAGACTTGTTGACTCCTCCGAGGGCCTTCATTGAGGGGTCTGAGGTTACGGTCTACTGCACTGATGAAGGCTTTGAAATCACTTTACCAGATGGTATATAGAGTTAAAAACATGGACATGATGACACTAGCTGCGTTTCCTTTAGTTTTTCACAAAACAATGGCAAAAATCCTAAAATTTTGATAAAGTATATTTGCGCTTTGAACATGTTTCCATTGACGGTGGTTTTAGGCAGCTGCGCCATAACTAATTTCACTGCTAGAAGATGGACCTTTCTATTTCTTGATAGCACACAGATTTCACTGCTGTTGTCTCTAAAATGGCAGTTTTGTTTTGTCTCCTCCTCTGTCCATATGTATTGTCAAGTGTGTACGTCACATCCTGTATTGAATTACAGAAAGTGTTTCCATAGCACTTTTGTGAGGTATAAGAATATCAAAACATCTGAAAAACCACCTCATGTAAGTGTAAAAACATATGTGACCCACCACCAGTAAACCAGGCATAAGTGTGTGTAAATCCAAACAGAGTTATGTGTGTATCTTGGTAGAGTGGAAACTAAGGTTTAAGATGGTGAAAAAATGATGTTTCTATCACAAGTAGAACCAAAGTTATGGTCATTTTAATATCCACATTTGGACATATTTTACAATTTGCATATTTTTAGATATTGTCCGTTAAAGTTTTGGACTGTTTTGGGGTAGGAAGTCCTTAGCAACGCATAATAATTTGTATCCGATTGACACAAATTGTTGACAGATGTTAAAGGACACTCTGATGGACATGTCACAGAAGTTTTATATATTATAATAATAGGACAGAAGTGTGACGTATTATAATCATTTGGCTTACACCATTGGACAGAACATTCAATATAAGCTTTTACCTCGTACCAAACACTTGGGTGTTTACCCACGGAACGGAGATCGTTTTGTTCGGCGAAAAGAGGTGGAAGTCGTCTTTGTCTTTGCTCAGCAATACCTGAACTTTTGTCACCGCTTAAATAATTGACTCAATAAACACCTTTATTGATTGGATTTCAATGTAATGACCACAGGAAGTGAACATAGAGGTGTTAAGGTACCGTTTTTTGATAAGGTGTAAACACTAATAACAAATCACCTTCCAGCCTAAATTTGGCTGTAGCTCTGAACGGCTCAGCGCAACTTATGCCTGGTTTCGTGGTGGTGGGTCACATATTTGAGTTTTGGGATTTTTAAAGAAAATTCAGGTGTTTAAATTACCAGTTTTTTTTTATAGTGCCATTTCCATTTTGTCAATGTCCAAGGCTAAAGGAAATCTGTTCAAAGCAAAAATATACTTTGTTGAAATTTTAGGAATATGTCCATTTTACAAAGAACTGTAATGGAAACGCAGCTATTGACTTGGATTATCGTGCATAAATCCTGTTGGCCACTTACTGAGGTTTCTGTTCTCTTGACAGTGTCAAACTGGAAACCTGATGAAGAAGCTCAGCCACACTGTGATCTGAAAGTTCTTACTGGGCTCATTTTTGTACCCTATACTGGGTGTAATGTAACACAGGAAGTAAGTTTACTGAAACGTTGCTGTACTCTCGGCTTCTCACCATGATGCCTGCTAAGATGAAATGTCACAAGAGTGGATCGTTGGTTCTGCCACCTGATCTTAAGGCATCTGAAGAATGAAGCCACTCTATTTCAATGAGCATCTGTCCACAGTGTAGTGGTCCCTTCAAAAGTGGGTGTACTTTAAACCAGGGGTGCTCAATCCTGGTCCTCAAGTGCTACTATCCTGCATGTTTTAGACATACCCCCCCTTCCAACACACCTGATTCAAGTGCTAAACCTCTCAACAGAAGACTAATGACTGTCAGGTGTGTTGGAAGAGGATGCATCTAAAACCTGGAGGACCAGGCTTGAGCACCCCTGTGCTAACTTTGTCTTTTTTTTTTTGGGTAGTCCAGAAGAACATTTTCAAAACGGGTGAAGTATAAGACTACTCATTTAATCCATCAGTATTGTTGGCTCACTTTTATAAAATGGAGAAAATTGTTGAATGAACTATAAATTAGGGGGAAAATGAAAGAATAAAAATTTAAGGACAAAGGAAGTGGAACAAAATAAATATACCAAGCCATTTTTATATTTCTATATTTAGTTTTTCAATATGTCAGGGTCAGTCCTACACACTGAATTAGAAGTGGGTATACCTACCTACTGCTGACTGAAAAATAAGTGGGTGTATACCCTGGACTACACCACTGTCGACCTCGATGTCAAACAGAAGTGGAACTCTTTATTCCTCCTGATTAACGGGTCAATGATGATGTGCAGATCTATTCAGAGGCCTGGTTATTCTTTGGCTTTTCATTGTCAAAAACGTACCATTAACATACTCGTACTACATACTTTTACCAAGATGCTGGAAATGATAGATTAATGTAGGATCAGTGTCACCATGCCAGTGTATATCATACTGTAATGCATGTTCAATTTCAGTATCGGCCAAAATGTAAATGATGGTTCAGTATTGGTATCGGAACAAATTATGCATCAGTTCTAGTTTTTGACTTCATCAAAAACTATTGGAGAAATGAGTGAAGGTAATGCATATCTAAACAAATTAATGAATGGTGACTATATCTAGAGCAGGGGTTGTCAAACTTTTTTGGCCCAGGTCCCCCTTGGAGGGGTGAAATTTTTCCATGTCCCCCCTCATCCTCGCGATACTGAAAATGATAAAAAACCACTTCAACAATGATTATTATGAAACAATGATAACCTTTTTTAATAGTGCTTTTGTGCAAACCAGTGACATTTTCAGGTATTATAATATAAATGAACACTTCAGAAACAACAATTTTAAATAATTTTAAAATAATAAACGGAACAAAAGACACACAAAACCGTGTGAGACGGACGGGCGGACGGACGGACGGACGGAGACTTAATGAGAGGGATGAGCTTGTCAAACTCAATATAACTATCAATGTACTTTCTCTTTTTAGGGTTAGGGCGTTTGTTTTTGTCATTGTCATTTTCATTGTCATTTCTTTTACCACTTCTTGAGGAACTTGGCGGACACAAAAATCGATCCATGTTCGCTGCAGGGTGGCTAAAAATAGCCTGTGACTCGCTCCGTCTCAATTTAGTCAAGCTGGCGTCAAACAGCGCTGTTACTTCCGCCCGCTCGCTACAAAATAAAACTTCCGCATTTCAAAATAAAACAGCAAAAAAAAAACAAAACAAAACCGTGAATAATTTTGCGTACCCCCTGGACATGCACCACATCCCCCTAGGGGTCCGCAGACCCCAGTTTGAGAACCGTGGATCTAGAGCACTACCTCTGAAAAAGCTGATTTTTAGATGGTTCTTTTTCTTTCATCAGTGTAGAAATTACAGGTGAGAAAAAATATCTGCAGCTGTTTTAGGTTGGAGAGTATAGTCTTCATACAAATTAAATCGCTGTAAAATAATATATTAAAGATGAGCTTTGAGTGTCAGGATGGAACTATAATGATAAACGTTTACTGAGAAAAGTCTATACAGTTCAAAGTCTAACCTATCTGCAACTAATGATCTATTTCTAATGTTTAAGGACCTGAAACTATCATTAAATGTTGTACTAGATGCTATAATCTTTTGTAATGCAAAAAAATTCTAATATTTTAATTTTATTTTTTTTTAATTAAGGAGTTGATTGAGAACAACTGTGTAAATTGTTTCAGATTGATGATGATGTTGACGGCTACACCTTGGTGTTTTGGTATCCTGATGAGAAGGGCGAGCAGAAAATTCTCACTGTATTATGTCAAGAAGTGCCTGATGGGGAGGGTGGTCCTGAACTAGACCCTCGCTCAGGTGTGAAATCTGTGCTGGAGTCTAAGGACCCCCATCTGGAGTCGATGGTCCCCCACCATCGTAATCATGAAGAGTCGATAGTTCCACACCGCCCCGATCATGACCCCGACTCGCAGGTCACCCACCGCCCCGATTATGACCCTGACTTGCAGGTCCCCGACTTGCAGGTCCCCAATCCAGCATCCACGGACCCGACAAAAAGTAAGAGATGCAGATGATAGTAAATTCAGTGTCTGAGGAATGAACTTTCACTGTGAGAAAAACAAAGAAATGTTAGTACAGTAAAATTCTGGCAGCTGTGGTTGTTGAAACATGACCATAAATATACAGCAAAACACTTTCTTCATTTAAAGGAAAAATGATAGACATAAAATGTAAATATAAAATGGTTAACCTTTAAAAAAGGGTTTTTTGTGGGGGGGGTTAAATTGCATTTATTTTAGGTACAGTATTATCCTGGCGGCTGTGGTTGACAGAACGCTACAGGTACCAACTGTAGGGTTTTTTTACATGTAAAATAGTTGAGCATTTGTTATAAGCAGTGCAACATGTTGTCAGTACAACAATGTAACTACATGAAACTGATTTTTTTTTTTGTTTCCTAGAAATAAATGTAAACATTGCAGTATTGAATATGATGCATATTATGGCATTTTTCTGTTTAAAAATATCTACAAGAGTAGGGCAATATTTTTTTTTTTCATGATAAACTTATTTTCACAGTAATTCAGTGTCGTATGAACGGTATCAAGCCATTAGTTTACAGATGTCCACTGTCATGGTTTGACATTATTTTGTTTCAGATTGTGACATTCCCAAGGATGAGCATGTGCCCTGTGGTCACCCGGGTATATCGCCTTCAGAATGTCGAAGGAGGGGATGCTGCGCCTCCTATAAATTCTCCTGCTTTTATCCAATGGATGGTAAGGCTTTGGGTGGAGGTGATGGTGGAAATAAAGTTGTTGTTGGGAACATTATGACTACAGTCATGTTCTCCCCTCTTCCCCACCACCCCTCATCAATCCATATTATTGAGTATATTTTTAACTGCAACATGATCTTATTTCCTGTTTATGTCCACAAAGTTTTAACTACCAACAAATATAAAAAAAAACCATTAAAGGTTTTAGTTTTTTACTGGATGGTAGAGGCACACACAGAAGCAGCAGTCAAATGAATATGACCTTTAGCTTCCTCTTCTTGTCTCCACAGAGTGCACTTCAGATAAACACTTTGTCTTCCATATTTACCACGACTCTGCATCCATCCCTGTTGACCCCAGAAAACTGATCATTCCTGGAACCAACTGTAAACCAGTCATGGTGAACGACCAGGTCGCCGTTTTCAAGTTTAAAGTGACAGAATGTGGAGTCCGTGTTTATGTGAGTAGAGGCTCATATTCACATCATCGACATTTCAGGTCTTAAGGTGTAGTGAAAGGAGTCAAGGAAACAGGATTTTAATTAAAAGAAAATGAAACCTCCTCACTTTGCAGCTGTCCTTTTAAGGAGATGAGTTGACTCTTTAAACCCTAAACTGAAAATGCTCTACCTGAACTAAAGGTTGAAAATGTGCTCAGTGAGCCTCTTTGCCTTTTATTCCTTTTTTTTTTCTTACCGATGTTCTAAAATATAGTAGTCAACTTATGTTATATTAGGCCTGTTTACATGGGAGTTCTTATTCCTGATCCCATTAAAAGTAAATTTTGCTTTAAGAGGAACCACGTAAACTCGACTCCAGTTGAAAATGTTAATTCCGATTAAACTTTATTCTGAATAAAGTCACTGGTTAATTCCTCATCCTTTATCTTTTACAGACTGTGGATGAGACCGACATCTATTTGGCTGAAGTGCAAACTGTTGTTCAAACCCGGAACCTAAAGTACGGTGTGATTTCAAGAAGTGATCCATTAAGGTTAGCGCCTCTGTCAATCTCATAGAACTAATTTACATGCTGAGATGTTTGTCTGAATATAGCTTGTTGACTCTTGGTTAACTCATGCTTTGTGCAGGTTCCTGATCGAATGCCGCTACAGCAAATTGGATGTTCACTCTCTGGTCAGTGTTTCCTATATGGTGAAAACGACGCCTCTCGATGTGCCGACGGCGATCCACGCCAAAGGCCTGTACGGAGTTGTGTTGAGGATGGCCAAAGGTCGGTATTTATAAAATGTCTAGACATGTAATTGAACGTCCTGATTAAAGCTGCAACGATTTAAAAAAAAAATTTTTTAGAAATGCCATGTTTTCCATATAAATGAATATCAAAGAGGAAGAAGTGAACAATTTCCTATATTTTCCACAGGGGGAGCTTAAAAGTGTAAAATCACTAAACACTCCTGGTTATATCTCGAACCATTTGTCAGATTTTTTTGTCTCAAAGAACCTTGCGATGATGTAATATGATGTCTGTTGCTATGGTAATGTAACCAACTAAAAGTGCCAAAACAAAGCAGCAGAGGAGGAAATCACAAATGAAGTGGGGATGTTACATTTGAGCCGTTGCTTTACACAGTAATGATATCGGCGACTGAAAGGAGTTGCTCTTGAAGAATTCCAGAGATAAATGAGAGAGCTGAAAAAATGAGAATTATTCTGCTTGTCATGTGGTAAACTTCCCCAGCAACTAGTCTAGAGTTGTTTGGCATCAGAATGACATCATCAGATCACAACAACTTCCGCCCAGCGACTCTACCAGGCTGCTCACTAGTGATGCGCGGTTAGGGGGTTTTACAGAAATCCGCCCCGCCCAAACCCAAGACGTGGCTAGGCCCGCCCCGCCCAACCCACATGATGTCACGTATGGATAAACCCAACCCGCCCGCTATCAACCCGCGAGCTTAAATTTGTCTCTAAACTCACATAGTACATTTGCAGCATCTTTACCTTGTGCTTCTAATGTTAAAAGTCATGAAGCATAATTTTTGCCTCCTTTCTAACGTCTCAATATGCACTCCAGCACATAAAATAGACTCCACCCACATCATCACTCTATAAAGCCAACACATACGTTTCCGTACAACCTTCGCATCGCCTGTTTTAATCTTCTCCCTGATCAAGTCCCACATTTTCACTCTTATCTCTGAGTGTTCAGGGAGATTTGGCGCTAATAACAAATAACAAAAAGTTGGGATAAAAAAGCATTCAAAACAGGAAGTGACGGGCTTGCACATGCACGAGCCGAGCACGCACGCACGCACACACACACACACACACACACACACACACACATACACACACCTCAGCGGGTATTGATCGTCCCTGACCCGCCCCACCCGCATCCGCAATATGTATTAATACTGCGACCCAGCCCGCCCGACTCGCGGGTCACCCGCGGATATCCGCTGGCCAGTGGGTAGCCCGCGCAACACTAGCGCTCACAAATACCTACACTTGAGTAGGAACGACACTGGTTCCTGTAAAAGTTCCGGAAGGCGGCCCTGTCGGAACGGCCCAGTCAGTGGAAACGCGCATACAGTGAAGTTCAGACAGTTGGAAACATGGCTTTTGTCTGACTTCAAATCAAGTGTAAATGAAAGGTCATGACACAGGGATGCCTCACATCATAGCTGCCTGATTATAAATTGGGGGGGGTTTGGGCACATGATTCTAGCCATTACTTCTGACAGAGTTCTGTTAAGTTTTTAAAATGAATGGTTAAAGTAACTTAACAATCCAAACCTTTTCTTTGCAACAGATGAGACGTACTCTGATTTCTACCCCTCCTACCATCTGCCTCTGAAGCACCTCCTTGGTAAAAATGTCTATCTAGAACTACGTTTGCAGTCTCCAAAACCACACGCCGTCCTCATCGTCAACTACTGCATCGCTTATCCTCGCTCTGCAACAAACGCTTTGGTGCTCATTTATGAAGGGTAGGAACAGCATCTTCAGTGTGAACATGACTCGTTTGGTTTTTTTTGGACATAAACTATGAAATCTGTCCTTGTCCCATTACCTATAACTTTGTCTTTTTTTCCCAATTTAGGTGTCCCAACCCCTATGACCCAGAAATCTCAATCAGTCCAGTACATGATGCACAAAACAACCGTCACATCAGGCGGTTTAAGGTCACCACTTTCCAGTTCATGAACACAAGAACGAGCCAGTACCTAAATGAAGAAGTGAGTAAACATACCATGATACAGAAGCTGAATTTGGATAATGTGAACAAATAGTTTTTATTTTTCTGAATATCACGGTGTACAAATTAGGGCTGTTGGAATGAATTTCACTAGTCGAATATAATTCGAATATTAAAAAAAACAATAGAATTCGAACGCAGGAATTATTAGTCGAATGTTTTTTTCCCTCAAGACAACGTAATGACGTAATTTTTGCCGTTCTATTCGTTTTTGTCACATGAGTCTGACTGAATCCAAATCTCATGTTGAGTTATCGAGTTACTTCAATGCTTGAACGTTATCATAGCGTTGCCTTGGCAACAGTTATCAGAATTTGATCATGGCGAGCGAGGAGAATACACGGGCGGAGATTATCACTCCTGAGCACAACAGAAGTGTGGGATGGAAATACTTTGGCTTTCCCTCAGAAAAGGGAAAAATAACAAGCGTGGACACGGTAATATGTAAGCTGTGCCAGACTCACACTACAACCAGCAACATGCGGGTACACCTGTTAACCCTAACCCTGCAAGTTAGCCGAGGCGGAGCTAACTTCGGATAGCGCTAGGCCTGTTGAACCTCAGCCCAAGCAGGTGCGCATCACCTCGTTCATGCCTGCCTCCTCTTCACGGGGCTTATCGGCGGAACGTCAAAGAAAGATGACAGACACACGGACACGATTTATTTGTAAAGACATGAGACCAATCAATATATGACAGGGGTTTGGGTTTAAAGATTTCGTTCGGGAGTTAGAACCCAGGTACGAGGTTCCCTCTCGCGCAACCATAAGTGATAGGGTTGTGAAACTTTACGACATTATGAAAATGTTAAGTAATGGGCCAGTTTTTTTTTGTTTTTTTTTGTATTGGCCCATTGCGTTGACAAATTATTTTTTTTCTTCTGAGTCAAAGTTCTTGGTGATACTCCTGTCCACACTGAAAAACAAAAATTTTTTTTGGTATAGTGGTATTTGTTAGGTTTTAATTGTCACAATATTTAATTATAAGACAAGATTTTTTGACCTTTATCATTCAACAACAAAAAAACAAGGCAGTCTGACAACAGACCTCTGCTGCAACAGTCATGAAATGAAAGTTTTTTTGTTTTTTTTTTAAAGAACACTGACCTGGATTGGATCAGATGGGAAGGAATCGAAAGGAATCTGTTAATCTTTAAAATTGGGTTGATTCTTGAGATTTGAATAGATACCTAGCTCTATTTATGTGTATTTATTACAATATTTATTACGGGAAAATGCAGGAAATATGAGGTCAATAAAACCCAAAATTGGAATAAATACCTTATAAATATTAAGGAAGGGAATACTGACAGATGTATTTTGTACTACACATCTCTATATTTTTTTTGTATTCATACCTCAGTAGGCAAATGAGGGGAGCAGTCTTTAAAACAGTGTCCAAAATGGGGGAAACCCTGGTTTAAACACCCCAGTAGATGTTGATGGGAGACAAACTTCCTGTTGTCTCCTCATTTTTGACCATGTAACTTAATTGTCCTCAGTTTCAAGTGTTGACGTGATTGATGAGGATTCCAGACGTCAGAAGGATGTTTGACATTGTATTGAAGATGAATGTCACATTTTATTCTATTGTTATATGTGTTGTTTAAAGAGTTAAATAGTTAACGTGTCTGTGGGATGGCTCTCAGAGCATACTTCCACATCTTAAGAGCAGATGCTTCCTGAAACGTGGAGGTCCCAAGAGTCGAGTCAGAACCGGGGGGGGGGGGGGGGGGGGGTCCTCTTCTCCTGCTCTCTCCACTTCCTCTATGCTCGTAACTGGTCAGACAATTGCCTGAGGTCATCCCCTGGGGACTTAGAGGTTTGTAACTCAATGATTTATTATTGATTCACTTTGTTACACCTTTATAATAAATGATTAACTTTTTATATCTGGCTTTGATATTTTTGAGTCGTCTCAACGGGGAAACCATGAACGAGTGAACAAACGACGACATGATCATTTGTAGTAAAAAATACTGACTCATGATTTTCTTTTGGCTAAAATGTAACGTGTGTCTCTTTAATTAAACCCATTCTTTCAGATCTACTTCATGTGCTCATCAGAGGTTTGTTGGTCTTCAGAAAAGACATGCCAACAACATTGCTTTAATGGAAAGGTGAGGTTCCAAACTCTGCAGATTTATAATTATGATAGTTCTAATGACTGAACAATGTCTTTTTTTGCAGTTAACACAAGTGCCAGTACTTCCACCTAAAGGGACATGAAAACAACTCCTAAATAAAAGCTTTTATTGTACACGACCAAGTGTGAATTACTCTGTATTTCAAACACAGATCCTTCATAATGAGTATTATCATGTAGTGGTTAATTATCAATAGACAGACTTGACTCTTTGTCAAGGCTTGAGTTTCTCTTCATCCAGTTTACGAGCGACGTTAAAGAGTCTTTACAGTATGTAGAAAAATGGAAACTGTAGAGAATATATTTTCATGGTTTATAAAACAATTGCACATATAAATGATTGAAAGGTCATCATGAATGTAACCATTGATAGTTTGTCTTGGTCTAATATAATAAAGCTAGACTCTGTAGGTCTGTAACTTTTGATAGTTTATATTTTGTTTTCAAAATAAAACGATTTACATAAATATGAGGGTTTTAGTTTTGACGCAAAATGGAATGATGAAAATACTAATAGTTGGGACTCTCTTTGTGATCATGCTCATCAGTAACAGGTGTTGTAGACACAGGGTGGTGCTGTTGCCAATGTTTGAAATATATCCTATTGTGATTAGAATTTAATACAGAAGTTGGGAGGTTCTGAGTTTTCTGTGAACCAGCCAAAATCAACCGTGTCATATAAAGATGCCAAGATCAAATTAATGAGTTTAGTTTTCGCCGGTGGTGGCTGTCTATCGGTGAAATGGGACCGGGCTGAACACCTTGGGAATACACCTTTACTGTCGGTTAAAGTGTGGTCACATTACAATGTACTTTGATTATAAGGGTTGAATAGTGTAGCAGCTAAAGTGCACAACTCATCACCACCAGTTTGCCTTGAGGACTTAGACACAGGGAAAGGAGTCTCTCGCGCCGTTGTTATGGCAACCAATGATGCTAGGCGAAATGACAAACTTGTCTACAGTTTGTGTAAACCCTGTGCTGTGGCTAAAAACCAAACACACTAAAGACACAAGTTCTCATTTTCAAATGATTAACCTCTAACGTCGGTTACTATTGACCTCTGACCCCTGCTGGTGATTGAGCTTTACAGATGCCTAGGGAACAGACATGTTTTTCCACAAAATGGTTGTTAGCAGTTAGCATTGCAAAGCTTTATTTTGAATTCGTTACCTGAACTTTCGGTGGGTCGTTATGACACTGTTATAGCAACAAGAATAGGAAAAACCAGAAGTGAAGTTGCAGAAATCTAAATAGGGCTGTTTTTTTCAATGTATTCTACGGCCCTCTAGAACGTTCCGTTCACTTTGAATGACGTCAGCGGGCGGCTTTTTTTTTTATAACCGCCTGCTGCGCCGTTAACGCCCACTGCCATTGGCAACAGGTTTTGTCACTTCAGATTCACTGTACCATATCACTCCGCAGGTAGTTCGGCCACTTTTAAAGTAAATATTAGCTTCGTTGTAACTGCTAGCTTATCCAGTGCTAACATATCCTGATGTTATCGTGACCGTAGTCAGGAAATCAGAGGGAAT
>CM035793.1:49522452-49577452 GCA_020466265.1 Siphamia tubifer | reverse complement strand
CACGCTAGCGCCTCCTAGCATCAGTAAATATAATGTTCTATCGTAGTAGCCTAGCCACGCTAGCGCCTCCTAGCATCAGTAAATATAATGTTCTATCGTAGTAGCCTAGCCACGCTAGCGCCTCCTAGCATCAGTAAATATAATGTTCTATCGTAGTAGCCTAGCCACGCTAGCTCCTCCTAGCATCAGTAAATATAATGTTCTATCGTAGTAGCCTAGCCACACTAGCTCCTCCTAGCATCAGTAAATATAATGTTCTGTCGTAGTAGCCTAGCCACGCTAGCGCCTCCTAGCATCAGTAAATATAATGTTCTATCGTAGTAGCCTAGCCACGCTAGCGCCTCCTAGCATCAGTAAATCTAATGTTCTATCGTAGTAGCCTAGCCACGCTAGCTCCTCCTAGCATCAGTAAATATAATGTTCTATCGTAGTAGCCTAGCCACGCTAGCTCCTCCTAGCGTCAGTAAATCTAATGTTCTATCGTAGTAGCCTAGCCACAATCAGGGTGAGATTTGTCAACAAAACAGGGGGGATGAAAAAGCTCGCATTGGATGTTTTGGGTGTGTGTACATAGTGGCCGTTCGATTTCTGTTTTCAAATCAGGAAGTGTAAAATGGACAAAGGGCCGTCTACCATCTACTGTCTGGGGGGTGAACCGCCACTAACCCGACTCCCACTGGCACGACCACCAGTACCCCCCTCTGAACATGGACCATCTGGGGACGTGTCTCACATGCTCAGTTTGACCTGACGTTGGCCGGAGAGAGAACCAACTGAACCCCGACAAACCGGCCCTGGGCGCACGCCGGCCATGCCTGCGCACACGTAACGCAGCAAAATCAGTGATGAAAAAACTGTTCCTGTTTTTATTTTCTAATGGTGAAGAAGCTCCCAGAATGCACCTGATCCTCTGCTGGTCTGTATCACTGGACTGACAGATATTTACCTCCATAAATGTGTTTGTGTCAAGTTCCTCTTTCAGGCATTTTGTGTTCACGCTGTTAGAAACACTCATAGACCGCAAGACCCTAACTGTACAACCCCCAGCAAATCACACCTAGCATGTAATGAATAGAGATAGCATGGCTAAATCAAATGTTGGCATATTCACAATAACTGTCAAAATTATTCAGTTATAAAATGTAAAATCCAACACAATATACTGACTTTTTCAGTTCACTCCTTTTACACACACATTATTATTGTGGTGAAGTATAGTATGTTTTACTCCACGCCGTGAGCACTGTGTATACAGCACAAAATGGCTTCCAAGTCACTAAGCAAAAGCAGAATTAATCCATATATAAGGCACTCTGGATTATAAAGTGTGCTGTCGTTTTTTGACAAATTAAAGGCTTTTAAGTGCACCTTCTACAGTATACTGAAGTTTAAATTATGTGATGAGTGGATGTAAACAACAGGCAGATTTGACACTATTCATTTTTCATTTCATTTCTTACTGTCTTTTTTTTTTTTATTCTTAAAGATTTTTGCATTTTTAAAGATCAGGCGTATTTACTTGTCTATCATATATGCAGCTTTTTCAAGTCTTTATCTTTATTTTTAATATATACGTCTTAAAGATCATTGGATTTTTAAAGATAAAACAGATTACATAAATTTTGAAGTATTATCTCTCAGTATTTTTCCATCTGCAGTCAGTAGTAGAATAAAAATGACCCATCTGCTGTCAGTGACATTGAGAGTATCTACATCTTTCACATGTAAATTATTTTACAGTAACCTACTGTCTATGAATGCCTTTGTATGTATTTTTTCTCAGTTGTTTTATATGTTTAAAATATTATGTAATGTAATTACATTTTTTTCAGGGTCTGCATTTTTGTTATTACATTTAGATGATGGCGTACACAGTGTTCATTGTATTGTTTCTTTTGCCTTATAAAATAAAAGCGGTCTTTTTCAAGACTTATTTTTAAGACTGATGTTTCCTGTCAATCGCGATGGTTGCAGAAAACCGGAAACCGAGAAGCCGCCCCGTCAAGTTACTGATGTGACGTCATGGCAAAGAACGAATACCTTACAGACTGGATTGAGCGCGTGAAATTGTCACGTGCTTGTTGTTGTTTCTCTGTACGTTTCCGTGTTTGAAGACACTTTTATTATATGTCTTGATTTCTATAGTGTTCAGTAATGTATTTCACGTATGTGTTTATGTAAATACACATACGTATGTATGTGTATTTAAGTCTTAAATGCACAGTAAAAGTGTTATATTAAAGCAGACAGTACCTCCTCCTCACAGAAGGGGGCGATAGTGAAACACTGAGTCTAACGTTCATGACTGAGTTTATTCTTACAAAGTTTAAAAGAACAACAACCAAACAAATGCACCGATTTTCCCACTCTGAAAATGGAGGATTTTATTTATAAACTAACAAATTTTTCAAACCTAGACTTTCATTCAAAGCAAGATGTTATAATTACTGGGAGACTGACATCGGAAATACAAAGTTAATTAGCTTCAACTGACGGGAAGGAATAAAAGTGGTTCATTTCAAATGAACTGGTTTATACTGGAAAAGATTGGCGTTGTGTCTGTGGTACAAAAACACCTTTACTACTTTCCCTGCCTTTTTACTGTCTATGTACAAGTAAAGGTAAGATAAGCAATACTTTCACTGCATGTGTCAGGATTATAACAAATATTAGCTTAACTGAAATGAAAATAAATAATAAAGCAAAACTAAATATACAGTGAACGACGCAAAGCAGACTAAAGCAAAAGTGAATTGCATCTAAAATCAGCTATATTTTCACATTTTAATCAGGGTTCATATTTTCACATTATTCAGCTCTGATACACTGTATGGGGTAACCCTAGAGCATAGAGCATATTTGTAATAATTAGGGTGGGTTATTTCGTGTGAAAATCACAATGATCATGTTATCTGTATAAGGAGCCCTTTCAGGTCGGTCCACTGGGCCTAAGTTCGGAAAAAAATTTAACATGAGAGTGGATGAGGAGAAAATAATTATTTTCTGCTCCACTTTACTTTATGTCCTGAATCACACATTTGCTGTACTTCAATTAAAATCATAACCAATGATGTACGTTTGGAGTTTCTTTAATACGTGTTTTGTGATTTATTATCGTGTAAAAATATGTCATTATTTGGACTCTGTTTGGACTACATATCAGACGTCGCATAGCTGACGTCACAGCAGAATCTTTCCCTGCAAACTTTTCTAAACCGTATACCACCTTTTCTATTTTTCATTTGTAAATACCTGTGTGCTTTGTGTCCCGGTGTAATCACAACACCATTTCCACATGTTCCCTCTACCAGAGTCCTGCACGGGTTCGGGTACCTGTGGGTGAACCGCAGATTTTCACGAAATGGGTGAAAAATGTTGTGCTGTGTCGGATACGGGTTCGGTTCGGGTCGGACGTGGGTGATCGCGGGTCTTATTTGCGGTTCATAGGCTAAAAACTGTTCTTTAGTTTGGACTTGTATAGCTGCCTCCTGTGTGTGTGTGTGTGTGTGTGTGTGTGTGTGTGTGTGTGTGTGTGTGTGTGTGTGTGTGTGTGAGCTCACGGATAAAACTATTTTTTGAGTTTATTATTTGTCTGCTCCTGTTTAACAACATTTTTATTTGGCTCTACCTTGGCTATGTCACTGTTCAGTATATTCGTGGCAATAAATGTTTGTATTTAAGTTTGGCTATCTGACATTTTCTTCCGGGTTCGGGTCAGATATCGGGTTCATATATAGCGGGTCGGTTCGGGTGCGGATTTTTTTTTTTTCGTCGGAAAACGGGTCGGATACGAGTTTGAACATGACGGGTACGGGCGGTTGCGGTTTGTCAAAATCAGAACCGTGCAGGACTCTGCCCTCTACCGCTTGTCCCACATGCTGGCTCTCACTCGACCAACTATCTCTCCCCCGGAGTAGCTGCCACTTTCCACATGCCCCGATTTAAAGTGGGTTTTCTCCACGTTTGATGCTCTTGCCTTTGTCCTGAAAGAAGGAGGTGAAGCTCTCCAAAGTCACAGCCATTTTCAAAGAGTTTGATGGTGAAGCTTGGTGGTGACGTCATATTTGTGAGACGAACGTTGTAGTCCATTACTTACTCTGACATAAAACCTAACGTAACTTTGGATGTCTGTCCAAAGTGAGTGCTTTATCAATGTGAAAATGGATCTTTAAAATTCACACACATCATATGTGAAAACCGTAGCACATTTCAAACGGGACCAGAAAATTACTTTTATCCCTCCATTGACTCGCGTTCATTTTTTTATGGCACTTTGGTCCCATTGCCCGGAAATCGACCGGAAATAGAATCGCGTCACTTAGGCTCCCTGTTAAAACTTTGTATAATAGCACTATAGAGCTGCATGTTCGGTGCGCGCACGCTTCCGGCGCGTGCACACAATCTGTTCTGGTTTGAGGTTCTAAAAATCTGCTCTTTAGTGCCCCCCCCCCCAACCACCGCACGTCACTGACTATTCTATTCTATTCTATTCTATTCTATTCTATTCTATTCTATTCTATTCTATTCTATTCTATAATAATACTTTTTACCACCAGAAACAGACAGTATTTCCTGTTTTATTTCCTTTGCATTTATGCCCTGTTACTTTATCTTTTTTCCCTCTGGACCATCTGACCGTTAATGAGTAATTCATGGTGTTTTCGGTGCCGCTGACCCGACACTTCCCGTCCTGCAGGCGCAACATGACCTGCGGCTGCATGACCTCCCACACTCCTGTCACTTCTATAGTGGGAGGGGAGGGCAGTGTCACAGCGGGAGGAGGAGGAGGAGGAGGAAGAGCAGAGAGGTGAATGGATGCAGTTATGCCAACAAGCCGATTATTGAAGGCTACTGAGCCTCCGTCCTGTCCTGGAGGAGGACCAGGATCCACTGAGGCTCCAGGACTTTATACATCTACTGCTGCTGCATCTACTGCTGCTGCATCTACTGCTGCTGCATCTACTGCTGCTGAGGATGATGATGATGATGATGATAATGATGGTGCTTCTAATGGAACTTTTCACGGGTTCATGTGAGGACTTGTTCATGGAAAAGCCACTGTTTTTATTCTAACTGCACTGTGCACGTGTTCAAGAGGAAATCCTGCTACTTTGATGGTATTTTTTTCTACTTGTTTTAACCCTTTGATGCATGTGCTGCAAACCTTTATGTTCAGAATAATGAAATATATTAAGTTGTGAATACTCAAAGTTTCAGAAGTAGTACTACTAACTTAAATATATTACGTTACTGTAGCATGTTCTTCTTTTAAGTTCTTCCAACTTTTTTAAAAATTATTATTATTAGGGGGAACTATTGTGGATATAAGTGAACATAACTGAAAAACATAGATGAGGTTAAACTGAGTGGAATTAAGTCATTAAATGCTGAAAATGATATTGTTCTGTTTTTTTATATAGTTTCAAATGAGGATGATTGAAAAAAGGAAACTTAACTGATGTAGTAGATGATGAAATAACCATAAATTTTATTCAGTTGGTAGAGTGGGTCGTCCAATGACTGAAGGGTTCACGTCCCGGCTCTGGCTGTCCACATGTCCAAGTGTCCTTGGACAAAGACACTGAACCTTGTCTTAGTCTCCCAGTAGGACTGATAGAACCTCAGAATACTAAGTTAATAAGTAATGTTTTCATTTAATTATACTTTAATAGGCATCTACATTTGAAGTTCTGGAAAATGTAATTTTTTAAGTTTAATCAACAGAAAATCATTGAGGCAATCGATTGCCTTGCATTTTTGGAGTTCTGCTAAGGTTTTCATGTTTCCAGTGTCAGTCCAGTGGACAGTTATTTTACAGTTGTTCTCTTGTATATTCATGAGTTTAGTTGTTTTACTTCCATATCAGTCAGTTCATATCATGACTGTAACTGCTCTGTCCTTAATACTTGATCTGCACTAAACATGTTTATCTGGAAATCAACTGCTGTTAAACTGTAAACCTGAATAAATTAGCAGAACTAAAAAAAAAGTGAGGCAATCAGTGTCCACAGTTTTTTTTTAAGTTCATGAACTTAAATATTTGAGAAAAATCATAGATTATATATTTTGAGTTTATGGTGCATTTAAAATTATGGTAAATATGGTACATTTTAAATTATAATGAAATAAAAAGGCCACTCAGAATATTTGTTCATCGTTTTCATTACAATAACTGAAGTGAACTTAATCATTTCAAGCATGAAAACTCAGCATTTTTATTTTTCATAAACATAACATCTACTTTTAATTACTCATAAAACTAAAACATAGACTTGATACAAATCTAAATCATTTACCTCCAAACTTAAAATATTTGTGGCGACTGATTGCCTTAAACATAAAAATTAGACTTGACTTAAAAGTCAAACAAAACAAAAAAAAACATCAAATTAACGAGTCAACCTTGCATTATTTATAAACAAATGTGTGATCATTTATTCAAATCTATCTGATGCAATTGATTTGAATTCTGAATTTATTCTTGATTTTATTTATTTGTTCTTTCAAAATAAGACATAAAATCATGTAACTGACTTAATAATTTTAAGTAGTAGTTACATAAAAATGCAAAACATTCATATTAATTAAAAATGACAAGTTTGATAAACTCAAAAATAAACAAACTGTTGCTGACACTCCATTCTAGTATAACTTTTATGATGATTGTGAGTTTACACTACTCATTCCAATTAATTATTTTCAGCATTTTACAGTGTATTAAACTGTAATTAACAGTCTCTTCTTAAATAAAAAACTGCATTAAGAAGGTTCTGCTATTACGTTTTAAATAAAAAAATTTGTGTCAAAGCTTAAACATATGTTGTCCAGCTGAGTGGACATTTTTGTAACTCCATTTAATTCAAAAATATTTCAATCATATTACATTTTTCATGCCTAAAGAATAATAAAAATAAAAATGTTGACAAAGGTTTTAATAATTCATCCATCAAAAGGTTAACGTCACTTGATTCTATTTTTTTTTTTTTTTGCATTTTTTCTCAACTCATCTGTTTTTCTTTCAGGTGTTTCTTTATTTCTTGATAATGGATTCTCCTGGGAGTTTTTTTTACAAACTGATTTTCCATTAAAGCAGATTTCCACAAGTCAAACCCTAACCTGCAGAGGGAAAAAAAAAACAAATATTGAGCTTTTTTTTCCCCTGGATTTTTCTGGATCTGGAAGCATTTTCCTCCAAAACAATATATTTATCTCCATATTGAGTTTGCGTTTGGACAACTTTTTTTTTTTTTTTTTTGAGGAGGACCAAATGTTAAGATTTTCTTCCATTTGAGTAACTTTGACTCCTGTGTGAGCCCTGTTTGTGCTGCAGAGTTTTAAGTGTACAGTATTAACATGGCCAGTCCCTGTAAGACTGTCGAAGAAAAAAGAGTCACTGGAGCTGAGAGTCCAGGTCACAAACAAGAAATCCCCCGGTACCGAAGCTGGAGCAGCCTGCGCTTCTCCAGGTGGAGGAGTGGATCTCAGAGGACGACTCCTCCGGCCACCCCCTCCCCGAAGACAGAGAAGAGGAGCGATGTGACCCGGACTCTCTTCTCCCTGGTCCAGACTCATAATGATGACTACACAGCTGACCCTGACGGGCTGCTGGACACCAACGCAACAGAAGGGGGGGTGGGCAACGAAGACCCCGAGGACCAGTCCACCTACTTCCAGAGGCAGTTTGGGTCCATGCTGCAGCCGGGGGTCAACAAGTTCTCCCTGCGGATGTTTGGTAGCCACAAAGGTGTCGCCGCAGAACAGGCCAGGGTCAGGTCCTTTGGAGTGTGGATCATCCACCCCTACAGTGACTTCAGGTAAAAGTGAGAGAAACAGCTGTTAATGATTGTAATCACTGTGTGTGTGTGTGTGTGTGTGAGTGAGTGTGTGCGTGTGTGTGTGAGTGAGTGTGTGTGAGTGAGTGTGTCTGTGTGTGTGTGAGTGAGTGTGTCTGTGTGTGTGTGTGTGTGTGTGTGTGTGTGTGTGAGTGTGTGTGCGTGCGTGTGTCTGTGTGTGTGCGTGCGTGCGTGTGTGTGAGTGTGTGTGCGTGTGTGTGAGTGTGTGTGTGTGTGTGTGTGCGTGTGTGTGAGAGTGTGTGTGTGTGTGAGTGTGTCTGTGTGTGTGTGAGTGAGTGTGTCTGTGTGTGTCTGTGTGTGTGTGTGTGTGTGAGTGTGCGTGCGTGTGTGTGAGTGTGTGTGTGTGTGTGTGAGAGTGAGTGTGTGTGTGCGTGTGCGTGCGTGTGTGTGCGTGTGTGTGTGTCCACAGACACATCATGCTATAACTCAATAAATACTGTAGATATCACCATTAAATGACATGGACATATACATATAGCTAATGCACATCACATGCAATGAACCATTTGAGTAAAGGTCAAAGTTCAAGGTCACAATTAACTAAAAGGTCAAAATCACATTATCGGTTATAACTCAAGAACTTTCAGATTAGTATAAAATGATGTGGAATGAAGATTTATACATATCTATCTATCTATCTATCTATCTATCTATCTATCTATCTATCTATCTATCTATCTATCTATCTATCTATCTATCTGATTATGTCTTATCTAATTTTTTATGATGATATATTTGGATTTGCAATTACAAAAATTCACTTAGTAAAATGTGGATGTTTTTCTAGTATCAAATGTTAGGTGAGTTCATCCAAGGAAAGTTTGTGCCACTTTAACTTGTAACTGTGTACGTCTGCTTCTTATCAGCTGGTGTCAAAAGTGGTTTAAAAATACATCAACCTGCAGTTTCAGCAAAAGATAAATTGTGTCATTTGTAAATGTGTAAATATTAGGTTTTATGTTGCTTCTTAATTTCATGTTTGTGCAGTTTTAACCCATAAGGACCCAGTGTGACTTTTGTGTCACTTCCTAAATTCCTTTATTTGTCATTTAACCTTTCCCTATTATACCATTATCCTCTGATTTTTGCTTTTTTCCCTTTTCTTATGTTTATGTGTAGATGTTCATAAAAGCTCAGAGTAAATTCAAAGGTTATTATTTATCTATAATTCAACAAATCTGTGTCTGTAGTGTGTTATGTTTGTCTGTGGAACTTCTAACACCTGTACAACTCCACCAAATGATCCAACATTTGGAGGATGACTTTCCAGTACTTTCCAGTAAATTAACGCCATGATTTCTAATGATGTTACCTAAAGGGAGCATATATATAGTGTAAACAAAATAGGCCCAAGGACTGACCCTTGAGGAACGCCATAATTAACTCTGGAGGACTGCGATGATTGTTGATTAACATTAACAAATTGGTAGTGATTAGATAAATATGATTTAAAGCAGCAGAGGGCTGCTCCTCTAATACCTATATCACATTCTAATCTGTGCACTAAGATACTGTGGTCAATGGTGTCAAAGGCTGCACTAAGGTCTAATAACACCAGGACCCATATTAATCCATCATCAGCGGATAATAATAAGTCATTAGTAACTTTAACTAATGCGGGGTTTTTTGTTTTTTCATTTAGGTTTTGGAAAGAAATAATGAAGAAATTAGTTGTTTTTTCATTGTCTTATTTTGAAAATGAATGAATGATACACGGGCGGCACGGTGGTGCAGTGGTTAGCACGGCGGTGCAGTGGTTAGCACGGCGGTGCAGTGGTTAGCACGGCGGTGCAGTGGTTAGCACGGCGGTGCAGTGGTTAGCACGGCGGTGCAGTGGTTAGCACGGCGGTGCAGTGGTTAGCACGGCGGTGCAGTGGTTAGCACGGCGGTGCAGTGGTTAGCACTCGTGCCTCACAGCAAGAAGGACCCTGGTTCGAATCCCGTACCAGACCTTTCTGTGTGGAGTTTGCATGTCCTCCCCGTGTCCGCGTGGGTTTTCGCCGGGCACTCCGGTTTCCTCCCACCATCCAAACACATGCACTGATAGGTTAATTGGTTAATCTAAAATTGTCCATAGGTGTGAATGTGACAGTGATTGTCTATATATGTTCAGCCCTGAGATGAACTGGCGTCTCATACAGGGTGTACCCCGCCTTCGCCCATTGTAGCTGGATTAGGCCCCCAGTGACCCCTGTGACCCTAGTGCGGATTAAGCGGGTTCAGATAATGAATGAATGAATGAGACACATATTTATAAGCTACATAAAAAAAAACACATGGAAATTCTAGTAAATCACACATAACAAAACTGAAATTCATCCACACAGCTTTATTTTTATTCCTATTAATCAGGATATTTTTTTGTCAGACTGTGAGAAACCATTATTCCCACACAGATGGGAAATGCACGCTTGCCCTGTCTGCCCTTACATGATGCTCACCTCGTCTCTGATCCACCATAAACCTCCCTTGAATGCATCTCGTTTTCAGATCCATCACGCTGCATGTGACACATTCCATTTTTTTTTCCAAGGGCAGACTGCAGCGCATCAGCTGATGTCACGGCTCCTCGCACATGATAAGGCGATGAAAGGATTTGATTAGTGATACAGTATATAGGACAAGATCATCTGGATTAATGATACCACTGGTAACTCCTCTCACCCTGTTGGAAGCAGGAATGTGACATAGATCCTGGTCATTTAAAGGATCTAATGCATTTATTATTAGGGAATAAAACCAATACAATTACACGCTGGCTCTCATTTCATTTAATTTTGTAATTTTTCTCAAACTGAATATATACACAAATATACATCCATTGAAATAATTATTCTAAACATATGTATACATGCAAATATCTTCACTTACACTTGCATATTTGCATACATATACAAGGAATATATATATATATATATATATATATATATATATATATATATATATATATATATATATAAGCCCCTCATCAACCTCCCAAGAAATGACAAATACCAGTCATTACTATTAATCAGCATTCTGTAAAATGGTTAAATTACCATTATATAAAAATAATCTTTACTGACATTAAGCCTTTGCTGCGGACCACATCAGCACAAGGCCTATTATTATTATTATTATTATTATTATTATTATTATTCCCAAGTACCAAGTGGGCCTCACAATAGTAATTTGTGATAGGGGTTATTAATATGTTTACACTTTAAAACAACATTATTTTCATGTTAATTATTTATTATTTCCACCCAATTATTTTATTGTCATAATTATTATAAATTATAGTCACCATTTTGGACTGATATCTGGATTATTTAGGTTTTTATTTTGTTTGTTATATTGTTTTTTTTTTGTTTTGGTCTGGGTGCTATATTAGCAACGATCCCCAAGCAATCTGTCTGTGCAGCAGCCCTGGCATCAAATTTAAACAATTTTTAAACATCCGGCCATTGCCAGAGTGAGCGGATAAACCCATGCAGGGGGATTATTGCTCATAAGAATCCCTATAATTCCAATCTTGCTCTATTATGCAATAATACACAGACAGCTGAGGGGGGGATTAACGAAGGCCTGCTCTCCTTAAACCTTATGCTCTAACTTCACTATAAAACACATGAGTTTACACAGCACATTTTCAGCAGCTGACACCAGTAACAGTATATATTCACTAATTATTTATTATTTGTTGATTTCTTACTTCAGACGCACAAAAGCTCAACACTTGTAAAATAACACAAGGGGAACAATTAGAGAAAGTATTAAAAAAAGTGTAAAAAAAAAGGATTATAGAAGAAAGTAACATGGCATTTTATCAAATACTTCAATATGTAAGTGCTTCTATTGTGAGGATATTTTGTAGTTCTGTGCATGCTTCACCTGTTTTAACTGTTTTTATCTATTTACTTTCTAGTTTTCTAATTTGATTCTACAAAATACATTTCTAAACAAGTATGTGGAAGAGAAAGTCTGTAACTGGATGAAGTAGTGTGATTGTTATGTATGTGTGTGTGTGTGTGTGTGTGTGTGTGTGTGTGTGTGTGTGTGTGTGTGTGTGTGTGTGTGTGTGTATGTATATGTGTGTATGTGTGTGTGTGTGTGTGTGTGTGTATGTATGTGTGTGTGTGTGTGTGTGTGTGTGTATGTATGTGTGTGTGTGTGTGTATGTATGTGTGTGTGTGTGTGTGTGTGTGTGTGTGTGTGTATGTATATGTGTGTATGTATGTGTGTGTGTGTGTGTGTGTGTGTGTGTGTGTGTGTGTATGTGTGTGTGTGTGTGTGTGTGTGTGTGTGTGTGTGTATATGTATGTGTGTGTATGTATGTGTGTGTGTGTGTGTGTATGTATGTATGTATATGTGTGTGTGTGTGTGTGTGTGTGTGTGTATGTATATGTGTGTGTGTGTGTGTGTGTATATGTATATGTGTGTATGTATGTGTGTGTGTGTGTGTGTGTGTGTATGTATGTATGTATATGTGTGTGTGTGTGTGTGTGTATGTATGTATGTATATGTGTGTGTGTGTGTGTGTGTATGTATGTATATGTGTGTGTGTGTGTGTGTGTGTATGTATATATGTGTGTGTGTGTATGTATATGTGTGTGTGTGTGTGTGTGTATGTATGTGTATGTGTGTGTGTGTGTATGTATGAATATGTGTATATATGGTATATACATGTATGTTATATTATAATTATATTAATAATAATATAATAATAGTTGAAAAGGGGTAGGAATCTAAAAAAAAAGCTTTGCTTCTTCCTCCTCCTTTTTCGAACTATGTTGTTTTGTTATGTTTTTGTTTAGTTTTTTGTTTATATCGTTATTACTAACATGCGATTTATCAAAAAACCAGAGGTTGACATAAATGAGACTCAAATTACTAAGTGAATATTTAAACTTCACAGTTTTCTCTGATGGTTCAGTTCATGTGGCCTTTTCTGTTTCCATGTTGTTCATTGGTTCATGAATGGGAAATGGAGGAAATAAAAACAGAGGCAGTTTTTCTACTGATTTTACTGCCTGTGTGTGAGGGCAGGGTACGATGGTGCCAAGGCAGGGTACGATGGTGCCAAGGCAGGGTACGATGATGCCAAGGCAGGGTACGATGGTGCGAAGGCAGGGTACGGTGGTGCCAAGGCAGGGTACGATGGTGCCAAGGCAGGGTACAGTGGTGCGAAGGCAGGGTACAGTGGTGCGAAGGCAGGGTACAGTGGTGCGAAGGCAGGGTACAGTGGTGCGAAGGCAGGGTACGTTTGTGCGAAGGCAGAGTACGATGGTGCGAAGGCAGGGTACGGTGGTGCGAAGGCAGGGTACGATGATGCCAAGGCAGGGTACGGTGGTGCCAAGGCAGGGTACGGTGGTGCGAAGGCAGGGTACGGTGGTGCGAAGGCAGGGTTCGATGGTGCGAAGGCAGGGTACGGTGGTGCGAAGGCAGCGTTCGATGGTGCCAAGGCAGGGTACGGTGGTGCCAAGGCAGGGTACGATGGTGCCAAGGCAGGGTACGGTGGTGCCAAGGCAGGGTACGGTGGTGCCAAGGCAGGGTTCGATGGTGCCAAGGCAGGGTACGGTGGTGCGAAGGCAGGGTACGGTGGTGCCAAGGCAGGGTACGGTGGTGCGAAGGCAGGGTTCGATGGTGCGAAGGCAGGGTACGGTGGTGCGAAGGCAGGGTACGGTGGTGCGAAGGCAGGGTACGGTGGTGCGAAGGCAGGGTACGGTGGTGCGAAGGCAGGGTATAGCAGTGAGAGGGCAGGGTACGGTGGTACGAGGACCCGTCCCTGGATGGGCCACTTTTGGAGAGGGGTACTGTGGGGTGGAGCCAGTGGGTGTACGTAGTGTTTCAAATAAGAGAATTCACTCATTTTTCATAAAAAAACAACACATTCAAACTTAAAAAAAAGTTTCAGCACCTTATTACTTTTGAAAGACCAACAAATAAAGCATAACATTGAAACATAACATAACACATTAGCCTAGGCATAGGCAGGGGAGGCGGGGCTAAAAGGTTGTCTTCCAAAAGTGAATATGCTTTTGTCTCTGCTTCTACTTCTGTCTTTCCTGTCTGCTGGCAGTGTTGGCACCAAAGTATGATTCATAAAAAAATATTATTGATAAATGAAATAGCTAAATAACCCCATACTACTTTAGCTAGCTAGCTAATCTGCTGTTAGGCGATCCAGTCAGTGATGCTAATCCTTTGAACAAGTCATTTTTTTCTTTAGTTAATCCTGAACGTTGTATTTTTTTTAATAATAGTTAATTTGTACTGATACAAACATGACAAAGGTAAAAGCAGCAGACACGTACTACACTAACAGTAAAGAAGACGTGCATGCTCTAACCTTGTATGATAGGATAAGAGGATTTACACCTAAGTATGTACGAGCATCTGAGCAATAAATAGCAACAAATTATCATTGATAAGCTCAGTGTCATGGTTCTCCTATTTCTGTCATCATTTGATTTGATTTTGATTCTCCAAAAGAAAAAGAACACTACATTTATTAAAGGGATTATCTGGAATAAAAATCAGTTTAGTTCATTTTTAGATGATTGTTAGTACATACATATAGTTAACATTAAAATCACACCATTCACATGAACACTGACAAATGTAGATGTTGTGGTTTTGATCCAAACTGTGTTAACATGAAGTGATTAGAACATGTTTTTATCACTGACACCAAACTCTAATAAAGTTTAAACAACATCACACTTCAGTGGTAGTAAGTAGAGGGTCCCTAAAGACAAAGTGTCCTCAGGTCTTCATGTCCACAGTTACTGATCTACACACATGGACCTGTGGGTTCAGAAGACGTCTGAGGACAAAGACCATAAGAGTCCATTGTCCAGTGGACAGTTAGACGCTCTGGAAATTCATGATTTCGTTGCAGTTTTTTTCAAACAAAGTCCAGTATTTCATTAATCTGTCTGAACCAATGTTGGACGAGATTATTGTAATCACCTTGTGTCTGTGTGTGTGTCTGTGTGTGTGTGTGTGTCTGTGTGTCTGTGTGTGTGTGTGTGTCTGTGTGTGTGTGTGTGTGTCTGTGTGTCTGTGTGTCTGTGTGTGTGTGTGTGTGTGTGTCTGTGTGTGTGTGTGTGTCTGTGTGTGTCTGTGTGTGTGTGTGTGTGTCTGTGTGTGTGTGTGTGTGTGTGTGTGTGTGTGTGTGTGTGTGTCTGTGTATGTGTGTGTGTGCGTGTGTGTACGTACATGTATGTGTACTGTACATTCACATACTGCTTTGCACTTCTGGTTGGATGATAACTGCATTTTAATGCTCTGTATTTTTACATGGTCAATGACAATAAAGTTGAATCTAATCTAATCTGCCTTGGTGGAGTCTGCGCTCTCTGAGTGCCTGTCTAGTTAAAATATATAAGATTTAGCACATTTAATTTCTGAAAGAGATGCTTTCTAAAAATAACTAGAGCATTGAGTTTCAAGGGGAGGACACTAGGATTAGTGTGGATCAGTTAACCTTTGACCTTTTCTGCTCTTTGCCCAATTGTTAAAATGGACATTTTATACACGCTCGCTCATCATCTGAACCCGCTTTATCCTCATTAGGGTCACTGGGGTCACAGGGGATCTAATCCACCTCTCGAAGGTGAAGGTGGGGTCAGAGGTCACCCTGTATGTGTCTCCAGTTCATCTCAGGACTGAACATATATAGACAAACAATCACTGTTACATTCACACCTATGGGGGATTTAGATTAACCAGTTAACTAGTTAACTAGTTAACCTATCAGTGCATGTGTTTGGATGGTGGGAGGAGCCAGAGTACCTGGAGAAAACCCACACAGACACGAGGAGTACATGTAAACTCCACACAGAAAGGTCTGGTGTGGGAATAGAACCAACAACCTTCTGTCTGTGAGGCACTAGTGTTAACTACTGCACCACCAGTGTTAACTACTGCACCACCAGTGTTAACTACTGCACCACCAGTGTTAACTACTGCACCACCCTGTTAACTACTGCACCACCAGTGTTAACTACTGCACCACCAGTGTTAACTACTGCACCACCCTGTTAACTACTGCACCACCCTGTTAACTACTGCACCACCAGTGTTAACTACTGCACCACCAGTGTTAACTACTGCACCACTGTGACTATACATGTTTCTACTAAAGTTAATGGAACTTCTACCACTGTATTCCAGTCTGAAGACAGTGCAGTATGAGTGTGGGTCAAAGAGGGTTCATTCTTTCCACAGTCTTTGGTGAAGTTATTAGCAGACAGTGAGCAGCCACTAATCTGCTGCAACATGAGAGGAGATGATAAACAGTCATGTAAACACAGTGTGGACACACGGACATGGATGGACAGAGATTGTAGATCAGTATGAGGAGCTAATCAGCCACTTCCTGCGTCTGTGCTTTGACAGACCAGTGAAGATGGTACAGGGTTCATGTAGAGCGGTAACCCTAACCCAAAAACAGAGTGTTTCATCTTACATCATACTGTCCCTGTCCCTAATGAGAACACACACAGACCTCAAGTGATTGACACTTGATGGAAATAATCTGTCAGGAAACCCTAACCCTGTACTCATGAAGTGTACAACAAGACACTGGAGCCCCACAGGAAAATCAGACTTGTATGACATGAAACAGACAGTTACCCACAAAATGAACGTCCCGCCCCCAGCGCTCCTGACATCTGGACAGGAAGACTTGGTATGACAGAGCAGATATTTGTAACCACAGGGATGGGGTCTTCACTTCTTTGTCTTTGTGTTAGTGTGTCAAAGCTAAATAGGGAAACCCCATTAATTTGGAACCAGACGGCCTCAGTTTAGAAGCACAGCTGTTATTAAAGTAAGGGTCCGTTTAAACTGGGACAGGAAGGAAATTTAATCAAAAGTAAATATAGGTAACTTTGTTTTCACCCACTTTGTGTCACTTCTCAATGGAATTTAAAAAATTGTTTTTTTTATTTTATTTGTTTTTACTTTTCTTAAGTGAAATATCACCATTTATTCTAATATCCTGCTCTGTATTTTGACTGATCTTGGACACTTGATCCAACCACGTTTTAAGACTTGAGTTTTCTTTATCACTAACACACATGTGGAAACATTTCATTATTTTGATTCCAGAAACATTGTCCTTGTAGACCAGTGATACTGTATGATGGATTGTCTTCTTTGGATGTCACAAAAAAATAAATAATAAAATATATACACACACACACACACATATATATATATATATATATATATATATATATAGTAACTTTGTTTGAACCCATTTTCAAATTTTTGACTTATTTTAATATAAAAATTTTTATTTATTTATTTATTTTTTTTTAATTTATTTTATCTCGGTCAAAATACAAAACAAAAAAAAACAAGCACAAGGCAGGTAGACACATTTTCACACATAATGAATATACTGCTTGACCGAAAAGGTTTAGGGCTGAAGCCGAAGCTTATTTAACCACCATTACCAATACCTTACTGCAATATGTTCTGCAGGAAAAAAACAAAACAAAACAACAACAACAAAGATCAAATACCCACAATGCAAGAGTCAAATACAAAAACAACTGTCCAAATAAAAGTCCTTTTTTTTTTTTTCCTTTTCCCTTTTCTCCCCCCCCCCCCTTTTCATTCAAAATGAACAGTTAAACTGACAAACTTAAAGACATAAATAATAAACTACAGCCTAATAGGTGAAAAAATACTAAACTCTTTTCCCACTTATGCATTGAAAACTGAAAAAATTATTAGATACATTTTTCCCTCTTCACTTACACTAAATTTCCAATTTTCTGTTCACATTAAAAGTTAAACTGAACACCGTGCCTTGCTTAAGGGCACCTTCGTGTTCAGATGTAATGAATCATTACATCATATCATCACTGTTTCATCAACCAGCAGAACTGTGTCGGTAATATTATATTACTGATGTTATATTTGTATTATATGAGTGCTTTGTCTTTGAATATGACATTCATTCATTATGTAACCAGATTATGGGATGGCCGTGTGGTTTCTGTAGCATAAAGAGCTTTTTGAATTGAATTCTATTAATATTACCTACTTTCTTTGAATACCATTCATGCAGTTATATACACTTTCCTCCATGAATTTGTCATGGCTTCATGAAATGTGACAAAGTAATTTATTGTTGAGTGTAAAAGGTGCTCAGTATTTAATCATCATACCAGGTCAAAGGTCATTATTACTCAAATGTATAAATAGGGACAAATGAGGAATGTATCTGTAAACATTAAAAATGATTCTAACTTTAATGACAACAGTGTATATAAGTATTAGTGTTAGTAAAAATATAATTCATTATACGTGCTTTGTGATTATTTCATGCAATTTAATATAATATCAGGTTTTCTTGTGAAAAGCCTTTAAATGTGTTTTTGTTCAAATAGATTTTGGACGATACATACATTTCCCAAACATTTAGAACAGTCAAGTTTTGGGAAAAGTGGTTTAAAGGTGTCATTCTGCTGAAAACCACTTTTCCACTTCCGTCCTTTTGGAATCTGATGGGTCACCTAGAGTTACCGTGGTGATGGGTCCACCCAGAGTTACCGTGGTGATGGGTCCACCCAGAGTTACCGTGGTGATGGGTCACCCAGAGTTACCGTGGTGATGGGTCACCCAGAGTTACCGTGGTGATAGGTCACCCAGAGTTACCGTGGTGATAGGTCACCCAGAGTTACCGTGGTGATGGGTCACCCAGAGTTACCGTGGTGATAGGTCACCCAGAGTTACCATGGTGATGGGTCACCCAGAGTTACCGTGGTGATGGGTCACCCAGAGTTACCAACAAATGCTGCATGGTGTGTCTCCTCCACTGATGGATTTACCGTCATCCATAGAAAACACCAGAGAAACCAGACACTCAGAAAAAGTATTTCCACTACACGTCACCAGGACATTGGCCTCATCCACCTGGAGTTAAGCCCCTCCCCCATTGCAGCCAATCTGAAGTAGCATTAGCATTAGCATCTACAAGAGCAGACGGCGCCACAGTAGCTGCTGCACAAACTGTAAAAAACTGTTGGATCAAACTGGTTCATGTGTCTCTGTGGAAATAATGTTTTCAAAACAAGTGACGTCACCAAACCTAGCTGGATGTTACTCTGGGATGGTAAACACACACAGAGCCAGAGGGGAGGGGGGAGTGTTCCTTCACACATTCTGAGCCAATCACAGACAATCATGGACATGTATGAGGAAGTAGAAGTAAACTCTGTTGTTCCACCTCCAGTCATTTTTCTACCGTGACAAAAACAACTGGAAACAAAACACTTAAAAAAAAAAATAGAACCACCATATATTTGTTGTTATTTGTTGTAATCCACCATAGTACTGGAAAGTCATCCTCCAAATTTTGGATCATGTGGTGGAGTTGTGCAGGTGTTAGATCCACAGACAAACAGGACGCACTACAGACACACATTTGTTGAATTACAGATAAATGAACACATTTGAAAAATGAATCTCAACAAGAATAACAACAGAAAGTCTTAGTTGTTTTATTTTTATGTCACAGAAAGAAAACAACGGTTTATGACAAATTGTTAAATGCACGATTTAATGCTATAATATTTGATCATGTTTACAAATGTATTGTGTACCCATTTTTTCTGCAAATAAACTTTATTGATTCATTATTTTTTCCACAAAGTTGTATGTATACAAAAAGCCAAAAACACAAGGGATACATGTTTTATTTAGTTTGTTTTATTACAAGTTTTTTATGGATATAATAAACTTTCATCTTCCTTTTCAGGAAATCATCAAGTGAACCAGGTCAATCGTGTTAATCTCCATGTATGAAAAACATTTACAAGCTACGTAAAGATTTAAACTTACAAATCTCTTTTTGTGCTCACTGGCTGACATGTTTAGATGCAGTAAAATTGCACTTTAACAGCTTAATCTCTATGTATTTATGAACTATATACAGTAGATGTGTACTTTATTTATACATGAATATTTGTATAAAATGTCCATTTTATTTAGATTCACTACAATAACATAATTTGTCATGTATTAAAAAAAGTTTTTTACGCTGCTCTACAATTCTTTTAGAAAGTATCTTCTTCAGACATTAAATGTGTTAAATCTTACATGAATCAGAAAACAAATAACTTAATGCTGGTTAGTTCGTGTTTTTAATATATATATATGATGGTGTGTTATTCCACATATGTGCTGGTTTATGTACATGTATACAATGGATTAGTAAATATTCCACTATAAAGAAAATGTAAAGTGAATGGATCATAATGTGCAAACAGTGTTTGAAGTAGATCTGGTAGATCTGGTAGATCTGACACCAAAATTTATTTGGACTAAAAACTATTCTATTGTTCATTCTAATAATTTCACATTATCAATACTTATACTTATCTTGGAAACTTGATCCTACCATTATTTAAGACTTGAGTTTTCTTTATCACTAACACACGTGTGAACATTTCATTAGTTTTATTCCAGAAGTGTTTTACTTGTAGACCAGTGTTATGTCTAATTCTACCCAGTATTTATTTGTAATTTGTAATGTCCACACAGTTTTAATAATTTAGACACAGTACAAACCCAAACGTAACCCCACAACCCCATACTGGAATTGAACTTCAGTGTAAAAGTTCAGCTATTAACAGAAACCTCCCTGCTTTATTAATAGGGAGCAAGAATTAATTTTTAATGTGCACTTCATTATATCGAGAAACCTCAAGGTGTGTTCACTCTGAAGTCATCTGTGAACACTGGTGTCCAGTTGTGGGTTAGTCCCAGACTATAACAAAAAGTAACCCCTTAAGAGTAACATAAGACAGTCAGTCAAATGAGGGTTAAAAATGGGCCATTGTATGGGATTTAGGGAGGATTAGGAGGATGTAATAATATCCATATATAGGTTTTCATTCATGTGTAATCAGCTGAAAATGAGTAGATTGATCTGTAGGAGACTGAGAATGGACTTCTGTTCTTTTATTTATTTTATAACGTGCTACCAGCATTAATGTGTATTGTGTTTGAACACAGATTAATATGTCTTTATTATTGGTTGATTGTTGTTTGTTAACTAGTTATGTTGCTTTATTGGTTCGTCTGTCTGTCTGTCTGTCTGTGCACATTCCTTCTGTTCTCATTCTAGCGTCGCCAATTCTTGGCGGATTGTTCTGAAATTTGGAGACGAATACAAGGATGAAACAGATCAAAATTCAGCTGAATCGACTCACGACTTCCGGTCTGACGCCATATTGGATTTTCGCGTCGTAGTTTTCATCATGTATCGATGATTTAAAATGATCATCATGATGTTTTCGTGATTTGACAAGATGGTATATTTCATATAATTCATGAAGTTGGATTTCTAGTTTTTGTCTGTTTGCATCCGACTGCACAACAATGCTCAGACATTGTTGGTTTCTACTGTTTCTGGAGGAGACTAATGTTACTGGTTCAGTAGTTAGCATTAGCATTAGCATTAGCGCCGTAAAAAAGGAGGTGACGTAAGGATCAGTGGGAATCCCCTACAGCTGACAGAATGGAAGTTGACAGGTTTAATGTTCCACTTTTCCTCTTTGTGTTCAGGTTTTACTGGGACATAGTGATGCTGCTGTTGATGATGAGTAACCTGGTGATCCTACCGTGGGGGATCACCTTTTTTGAGGACCAGAACACCATGCCCTGGATCACCTTTAACGTTCTCTCGGACACTCTGTTCCTCATGGACCTGATTTTTAATTTCCGAACGGGGATCCTGGGGGAGGACAGCCACATCATCCTGGACCCTAAAGAGATCCGCATGCATTACCTCAAATCCTGGTTCATGGTGGACTTCATCTCCTCTATCCCAGTTGACTACATCTTCCTCATTGTGGATCTAGAGTCACGGACCGAGTCGTCTGATGTTTACCGCACCGCTCGCGCCCTTCGCATCGTCCGCTTCACTAAGATCCTCAGTCTGCTGCGTCTCCTCCGACTGTCACGGCTGATCCGTTACATCCACCAGTGGGAGGAGGTAAAAGGAAGATGATCATTTTTCATTTGGTTATTCACTTTTCTTTTTCTTGCTGCTTAATGTGACTCTTGTCTGGTAGATTTGTCACATGACCTATGACCTGGCCAGTGCTGTTGTCCGGATCGCCAACCTGATTGGCATGATGCTGCTGTTGTGTCACTGGGACGGGTGCATGACCTTTATGGTCCCCATGCTGCAGGACTTCCCCCCAGACTGCTGGGTTTCCAAAAACAACATGGTGGTGAGTAAAAGCCTGCCGTGCCCTATTATGTGGCTACAAATGTAGTTTAGCACCACCAGAGCGAGCGTGTGAGAGTGAATGAATAATGGGTCACTGATGTAAAGTGTTTTGAGTGGCCAAAAAAAGCACTGTATAAATCCAATCCATTATTATGTAATAATTTCCCAAAAAATTAAAACCTGAAAATATAAAATTTGTATTTAACTCGATAAAAGTGTAATAAAAAACAATAATGTAATAAAATATCCTGACTGATATTGTAATAACATTTTTACTGAAAATATAAGGCGCACTAGAGTATAAGGTGCATTAAGGAAACTTGACTTGGAATTTTGACATTTTATCTCATGATTTTGACTTCACTTAATGCGCCTTATAGTCCAGTGTGCCTTATAGTGCAGAAAATATGTTAATATAAGATATTCAGATCTGTCATTGCAGACAAACCCATATGGGATGCTTATATGCAGCTCAAATATAACCCATTTGGACTTACTGACTGGGGCTGATGGAAAAGAAAACCAGTATCAGTATCACCCCCCCCCCCAAAAAAAAAAATCAATATTGGTCAATAACCAAATAAAATATTAAATATTTTCATCTATGTCCCAGAATTCTACATGGCACTTACAGTATTCCTACGCTCTCTTCATGGCCATGAGTCACATGTTGTGCATTGGATATGGTGCCCACCCTCCAGAAGGCATGAGTGACGTCTGGCTCACTATGACTAGTATGGTCATCGGTGCAACCTGTTACGCCATGTTCCTCGGTCACGCAACCAACCTGGTCCAATCCCTGGACGCGTCCCATCGCCAGTACCAGGAGAAGGTAATTGTCTCACCTGAAATACATGTATCAAATAAATCATTTTTCACTACAGCTGCTGTACTTTGTGCACAATATGTCCCAGGAGCCTCACGTGGATACTAATGTGATTCCGGCTTTGGGGGTTTAATATCACAACCATGCTTTTGTAACGTGGGGCTGCTTATTTGTTTGTACTTTATTCATGGAAACTGTGCCAAATGCCTAGAGAATATGTGTGTTATCTAATGGATTTTGCGACCTTACTGTGACCTTTTCGGGGGATTTTCGCAAGATAAAGCAGAATGGATGATAGACAAATGGAAGCACCTTTGTTTTGGATCACTGTTAGCTAATGCCCATTCCAAATGAATTTTGTAATCCACTTAAAATGGTTAAAAAAAAAACAATCTACAAAGCAAAAATAATTACTGTACTCAGGCATAATTATTTCTGTGAACACATGGTAGGAAATGTGACTAAATGTGTGTGGTTTAAATTGTATTGTATCCTCATATGTAGATCAACTCACCATGTGTTTTGTACAAATGTTTTTCAGTACAAGCAAGTGGAGCAGTACATGTCGTTCCATAAACTGCCAGCTGATGTAAGACAGAGGATCCATGATTATTATGAGCAGAGGTTCCAAGGCAAGATGTTTGACGAGGATAGTATCCTGGGAGAGCTCAGCGATCCGCTCAAGGAGGTGTGTGTTTACACTAAGGCTGAGTCCCATTTCACCCCTTACCCTCTGTTTTGCACGTCCACATGTAGGTGTAGGCATGTCTCAATTCACATTAAGGCAGAGGGGTAGGGGTGGGGGGTAGGGCTTCATACCTCTACAAATGGAGAGTTTCCAGAGGCAGGCGTATGAGAAATTTCCCAGAATACACTGTGAATCCTTTTAAAAATGGATTCACATTGACCATTCATCTCTGTATTCATAAGACGTCTTTAGGAGGAAGCATGAAATAGTCCATTGTCCAGTTACACATTCTGGAAATTCACAATTTCATTGCATTCCTTTTTTTAAAACATAGTCCAGTATTTGATTCTAAATATAAATGCAGTTGTATATAACAGTAAAGCTTAGTCTACTGACAGGCTGTTGTTTATATAAATAATGCAACAAAGTCATGTATTTCCAGAGCGTCTAACTGTCCACTGGACAATGGACTCTTATGGTCTTCGTCCTCAGACGTCTTCTGAACCCACAGGTCCATGTGTGTAGATCAGTAACTGTGGACACACTATCTGAGGACATGAAGACCTGAGGACACTTTGTCTTTAGGGACCCTCTACTTACTACCACTGAAGTGTGATGTTGTTTAAACTTTATTAGAGTTTGGTGTCAGTGATAAAAACATGTTCTAATCACTTCATGTTAACACAGTTTGGATCAAAACCACAACATCTACATTTGTCAGTGTTCATGTGAATGGTGTGATTTTAATGTTAACTATATGTATGTACTAACAATCATCTAAAAATTAACTAAACTGATTTTTACTGGATAATCCCTTTAAAGCCTTTAATTGTCCACCGTCACCCCTGCAGGGGACATAGACATGCTGTTCGTCCGTGCATCCGTCTGGGAACACTGGACTCTCAATAAGATGGACAGACAGACAGATAGACAGATACTTTATTTGTCATTGAGTTATAAATGTCATGGGGGGTGAGGTGGAGAGAGGACTCAGATGCTTGGTGTTGAACAGAACAAAATGATGACAGAGCCAGAAAATTAAACAGAACCAGAACCTGAGGTAGATCAGTCTGTGGTGACAGATGAATGTCCAGGTTATAGAAATGGATGAAGGCTAAAATGTCCAAGTTATAGAAATGGACGAAGGCTAAAATGTCCAAGTTATAGAAATGGACAAAGGCTAAAATGTCCAGGTTATAGAAATGGACAAAGGCTAAAATGTCCAAGTTATAGAAATGGACGAAGGCTAAAATGTCCAAGTTATAGAAATGGACGAAGGCTAAAATGTCCAAGTTATAGAAATGGACGAAGGCTAAAATGTCCAAGTTATAGAAATGGACGAAGGCTAAAATGTCCAAGTTATAGAAATGGACGAAGGCTAAAATGTCCAAGTTATAGAAATGGACGAAGGCTAAAATGTCCAAGTTATAGAAATGGACGAAGGCTAAAATGTCCAAGTTATAGAAATGGACGAAGGCTAAAATGTCCAAGTTATAGAAATGGACGAAGGCTAAAATGTCCAAGTTATAGAAATGGACGAAGGCTAAAATGTCCAAGTTATAGAAATGGACGAAGGCTAAAATGTCCAAGTTATAGAAATGGACGAAGGCTAAAATGTCCAAGTTATAGAAATGGACGAAGGCTAAAATGTCCAAGTTATAGAAATGGACGAAGGCTAAAATGTCCAAGTTATAGAAATGGACGAAGGCTAAAATGTCCAAGTTATAGAAATGGACGAAGGCTAAAATGTCCAAGTTATAGAAATGGACGAAGGCTAAAATGTCCAAGTTATAGAAATGGACGAAGGCTAAAATGTCCAAGTTATAGAAATGGACGAAGGCTAAAATGTCCAAGTTATAGAAATGGACGAAGGCTAAAATGTCCAGGTTATGGAAATGGACGAAGGCTAAAATGTCCAAGTTATAGAAATGGACGAAGGCTAAAATGTCCAAGTTATAGAAATGGACGAAGGCTAAAATGTCCAAGTTATAGAAATGGACGAAGGCTAAAATGTCCAAGTTATAGAAATGGACGAAGGCTAAAATGTCCAAGTTATAGAAATGGACGAAGGCTAAAATGTCCAAGTTATAGAAATGGACGAAGGCTAAAATGTCCAAGTTATAGAAATGGACGAAGGCTAAAATGTCCAAGTTATAGAAATGGACGAAGGCTAAAATGTCCAAGTTATAGAAATGGACGAAGGCTAAAATGTCCAAGTTATAGAAATGGACGAAGGCTAAAATGTCCAAGTTATAGAAATGGACGAAGGCTAAAATGTCCAAGTTATAGAAATGGACGAAGGCTAAAATGTCCAAGTTATAGAAATGGACGAAGGCTAAAATGTCCAAGTTATAGAAATGGACGAAGGCTAAAATGTCCAAGTTATAGAAATGGACGAAGGCTAAAATGTCCAAGTTATAGAAATGGACGAAGGCTAAAATGTCCAAGTTATAGAAATGGACGAAGGCTAAAATGTCCAAGTTATAGAAATGGACGAAGGCTAAAATGTCCAGGTTATGGAAATGGACGAAGGCTAAAATGTCCAAGTTATAGAAATGGACGAAGGCTAAAATGTCCAAGTTATAGAAATGGACGAAGGCTAAAATGTCCAAGTTATAGAAATGGACGAAGGCTAAAATGTCCAAGTTATAGAAATGGACGAAGGCTAAAATGTCCAAGTTATAGAAATGGACGAAGGCTAAAATGTCCAAGTTATAGAAATGGACGAAGGCTAAAATGTCCAAGTTATAGAAATGGACGAAGGCTAAAATGTCCAAGTTATAGAAATGGACGAAGGCTAAAATGTCCAAGTTATAGAAATGGACGAAGGCTAAAATGTCCAAGTTATAGAAATGGACGAAGGCTAAAATGTCCAAGTTATAGAAATGGACGAAGGCTAAAATGTCCAGGTTATAGAAGGTGAAAGTTCTGAATGGTCCCGCACCGGTGACTTGTAGCCAAAGACTTGCAGCTGCCTGATGCGGAGCAGGTGAAGATGATGGGATTTGTGGGAAAGGTCATGACAATAAAAGTGTCCTCTGTTCAAGGCGCACAGGCTCTGTCCTACGATCGGGTCTAAAGACCCAGATTCCAAAGGTCAGTTCTAAAGACTCATCACCCCACCCCCCAAGGATAATTGACTGTTTTCAGTAGTAATCAGTACGTATAAAAAGGCACATTTGTTGGCCACTGGGTCACTGGGCCACACAAAGTATACAGGACAAAATATCATTGCACTCAGTTTGCTTCAGTATAAAATAACAAGATTAAAAAAATAGGATATAGGTACTAAAATGTAAGATCAGGTGAATAAAAATTTGCAAAAAATACAAACTTGTAAAAATATGAATTCAGAAATGTGTACTAAATTTGCTCAGACAAGCCATGTATTGTTCATTCATTCGTTTTTTCAAAATAAAACCAAAAATAAGATAACTAAATGACAAGTCGTTTCTTCATTATTTGTTTTCCGTTTTATCCATTTTTGACCTGAAACAAACTGTAAATGAATGTTAACAACCACAGAAACATGTGCACTGGACTGAAGATCATCATGGGATGATACCGTGGTCATATCTTCAGGTCTTATTTTTTTAGGACGTAGGTTTACATCTTTGTTAAACGGTCGTTATCTGTTTTTATTCATTTGAACACAAAAAGGAAAACTGAAAAACCACATGTTTTTTTTTCATTTTGGTTTTGGAAACAAATAATGAAGAAACGACTTGTTGTTTCGTTGTCTTATTTTGAAAAATGAATGATACACAGATTTCAGACCCTTGGTAATATTAGTATAGAATATTTCACGGTCATTAAAATGGATAATTTAATAACCTGACAGGTACTAATATCTCAAAATATAAAACTGCATGAAAAAAGAAGTATGTTTTTGGCTGCTGTTTCTCATCTTATATGATGGTTAAAAAAAACAAACAAAAAAAACAGTATTTAAAGGTTGGAGGTTGTTTATGTTTGACCCTGACACTTTTATTAATTTTTTTTTTACCCATCATCCTCCTGTGTTTGTCTCCACCAGGAGATCGTCAGCTATAACTGCCGTGGGCTGGTGGCCAACATGCCGCTGTTTGCAAACACTGACCCTCATTTTGTGACCGTGATCCTGACCAAGCTGCGATTCGAAGTCTTCCAACCCGGAGACTTAATTATACGGGAAGGAACACTGGGTCGTAAAATGTACTTCATCCAACACGGCTCAGTCACCGTTATTCCACGCGGCAGTAAGGAGATTAGACTCAACGATGGAGCGTATTTTGGGGGTAAATCACTCTCCAGTCTTTACAAATTCTCCCAGTAAAGCTGTAAGAGGCTCTGTGCATCTGTTTTTGTTTGTTGATGCTCTCTTTTGACCCATTTACTTTATCTCTGTGAGTTCAGTTCAGTGCATTAACTGTCATTTAAGGGCAAATGTCAGTGCACAACAGAATAAGAAATCAAAATGACTCAAGTCATTATTAAATAAAATAGTGAATAGAGACATTTTATTTTATTATATTTTATTTTCTTTCATTATATATATATATATATATATATATATATATATATATATATACACATCTGTTCTTGAAACCAACAGTTTAACCACCGTAAGTCGTTGTTCATACTAATAATAATAATGGATTAGATTTCTATAGCGCTTTTCAAGGCACCCAAACCGCTTCACATTAGTGATCTATTATTCATTCACTCTCACATGCTCTCTCTGGTGGTGGTAAACTTCATATGTAGTCACAGTTGTCCTGGGGCAGACTAACAGAAGCATGGCTGCCATTTCGCGCCTACAGCCCCTCTGACCACCACCCAACATTCATACTCATTCATACACCAGTGTGAGTGACACTGGAGGCAAGGAGGGTAAAGGACACAACGGCCTTACTAGGACAGAGCGGGAATCGAACCGCCAACCCTTTGGTGAATGGACGACCTGCTCTACCAACTGAGCCATGGCTGCCCCCTACTAAGGCAGTGGTCTCAAACTAATTTTTTTCCGGGGCCACATTCAGCCTGATTTGATCTCCAATGGGCCGGACCAGTAACATTAAACCATAACAACCTATAAAAAATAATGACTCAAAATTTTTGTCATTATTTTAGTGCAAAAAACCCCCCAATTAAATAATGAAAATACATTTATAAATTATCCAAATGCAAAAAAAAAGTCAAATTAAGGTCAATTTTAACAATATTCTGCCTCAGTTTATCATTAGTCCATGTGTTTTATTATAGATCAGTTCTACAACGACACTAAACTAAAAGTAAATTGTGTCTAATTTTCTTTAGACATTTTAGGTTGTTCACATTTGTTCAGATTATTCATATGTTATTGTTACAGGATAGTTTGCAAATGGAAATATTTTCATAAATTAATGTTAGCTTTTCCTCTAAAACAAAGATGCACATTTGATTTTGTCATCATTTATAGACAGAGAAAAAATCTGAGAAGAAAATATATATAATTTTTTTTTTTTTGTTATTATTCTCTTCAGCTCAGGGGCCACATTGGAATGTTTGGTGGGCTGCATTTGGCCCCCGGGCCACATATTTAAGACCCCTGTATTAAGGCATTAATGAATTCAGTGTTTTTCAAGTCGACCTATCTGTCAATAAACTCGAGTCGACAGTTAATACATAAGCCATGTTTCCACTATGCAGTAGGGTATGTTACGGCAGGGGTGGTTCTGCTCAATGTGGTGCTCTATGCCAACACCCCTCTTTACTTTTAGTGTAATTCTAAATGATCATGTGTAAACATTGTGTCCTACATGTGATGGAGTACGTACTGAGTGTCCATGAATAATCACTGTCAATGTTAACTTTAATGATTTATTTTCTCTATTTTCCACACTATAAGGCACACTGTCAATGAATGATTTATTTTTTAAATGTTTTCATATATGTGACCCGCCACCACGAAACCAGGCATAAGTGGCGCTGAGCCGTTCAGTGCTACAGCCAAATTTAGGCTGGAAGGTGATTTGTTATTAGTGTTTACACCTTATCAAAAAACGGTACCTTAACACCTCTATGTTCACTTCCTGTGGTCATTACATTGAAATTCAATCAATAAAGGTGTTTATTGAGTCAATTATTTAAGCGGCGACAAAATTGCTGAGCAAAGACAAAGACGACTTCTACCTCTTTTCGCCGAACAAAACGATCTCCGTTCCGTGGGTAAACACCCAAGTGTTTGGTACGAGGTAAAAGCTTATATTGAATGTTCTGTCCAATGGTGTAAGCCAAATGATTATAATACGTCACACTTCTGTCCTATTATTATAATATATAAAACTTCTGTGACATGTCCATCAGAGTGTCCTTTAACATCTGTCAACAATTTGTGTCAATCGGATACAAATTATTATGCGTTGCTAAGGACTTCCTACCCCAAAACAGTCCAAAACTTTAACGGACAATATCTAAAAATATGCAAATTGTAAAATATGTCCAAATGTGGATATTAAAATGACCATAACTTTGGTTCTACTTGTGATAGAAACATCATTTTTTCACCATCTTAAACCTTAGTTTCCACTCTACCAAGATACACACATAACTCTGTTTGGATTTACACACACTTATGCCTGGTTTACTGGTGGTGGGTCACATATTACAGAGGTAAAACTATTCATAAATGTAATAATAATTATCTAATAACATAAATTAGGAATCATCAAAAAACTAAAGTGGAAATAAAGGTGTGCTGGAACATCACTGACTCGACAGGACACAAAAGGAAATCTATCCAAATAAACACTGAAACAAAACACTAAATAATCTCCTGGATGTGACATAAGGTCTATCTGAATGACACTTCTGTTCATGTATTGTGTGTAATTACTTTAATTATTGCTCTAAATGAGACTGACCCCCCCCCCCCCCCATACAGAGATCTGCCTACTCACCCAAGGGCGTCGAACAGCCACAGTGAGGGCGGAGACCTACTGTCGCCTCTATTCCCTGAGTGTGGACAGTTTTAACGAAGTCCTGGAGGAGCATCCTCTGATGAGGCGAGCCTTCGAGAGCGTGGCCGTGGACCGCCTGGACCGGGTGTCGCGCAGACCCAGTTATCAGCCCCCCGCTGACGAGGACACACACACAAAGTGACTCTTAGGGAAGACATTTGTAATGACATTTTCAAACACAAACCACCAGTGTAAATGACTTCAGCTCACAGTTAAAGATCCTAATAGATCCTCGTGTTCATTTAATCCATTTTTTTTTTGTTACTCAAATCAATGATCATGATCAGTTTTGTGTTAGATGTTTGTGAACTTTACACTGATCAGCCAAAACATTCAGATCACTGACAGGAGAAGTGGTAATGATAGTGACTTTTTTTTTTTTTTATCCCAATGGTACCGTTCAACATGGAAGCCCATTTCTGTCATTAGAAAATCCAAATATTAAGATAAAATTCAAAATTTAGAGATAAATTTCACCATGATCTGACATTAACAAATGATGTATTTAAAACACTTAATCTGTATTTCCTTCTCCTGGTGGAAATGTGCTTCCATACATACACTAGATTTGTTTGTGAAACGCCAAGTAAATCTAGTATTTAATTTGAGGTAAAGTACCATTTAAAGTACTCCTTAGTGTACTCATTTATGAATCACAGTGTTATTGAGCATCTTTACAGCATTTGGGTTCCACAGTTTGAGCATGTGCTCTTAGTACGTCTACATTTGCACGTTTTATCTCTAAAGTTTGAATTTTATCTCAATATTTTGACTTTCTATGGGCTTTTTTTCTCCTGACAGAAATGGGCTTCCATACTCCATACTTCATGAGGTTGAATTTTGAACATCATCCGCAGTACATCACCAGAAAATAAGCATAGTTAATCAATCAATCAATCACTTTATTTTTGTATAGCCCTAAATCGCAACACAGGTTGCCTCAAAGGGAACCTGAGTGAATAAACTTTATTGTCATTACACACGTTACAATGAAATCATGCCCCCCCCCCCCTTGCAATTGAGCATAAACAAGATAAAAACACAATAGTATAATAATAGTAAAATAAATATGCTTTAAAAAAAAAAGAAGTAAAAGTGATAATAGTGCCCCAAATGAATATTAGTGTCAGATCTACTTAAACACTGTCTACACCCACGGTTCTCAAACTGGGGTCCGCGGACCCCTAGGGGGACGTGGCGCATGTCCAGGGGGCACGCGAAATTATTCATGTTTTTTTTTTTTTTTTTTTTGCTGTTTTATTTTGAAATGCGGAAGTTTTATTTTGTAGTGAGCGGGCGGAAGTAACAGCGCTGTTTGACGCCAGCTTGACTAAATTGAGACGGAGCGAGTCACAGGCTATTTTTAGCCACCCTGCAGCGAACATGGATCGATTTTTGTGTCCGCCAAGTTCCTCAAGAAGTGGTAAAAGAAATGACAATGAAAATGACAATGACAAAAACAAACGCCCTAACCCTAAAAAGAGAAAGTACATTGATAGTTATATTGAGTTTATTATTTTAAAATTATTTAAAATAGTTGTTTCTGAAGTGTTCATTTATATTATAATACCTGAAAATGTGGCTGGTTTGCACAAAAGCACTATTAAAAAAGGTTATCATTGTTTCATAATAATCATTGTTGAAGTGTTTTTTTTTAATCATTTTCAGTATCGCGAGGATGAGGGGGGACATGGAAAAATTTCACCCCTCCAAGGGGGACCTGGGCCAAAAAAGTTTGAGAACCCCTGGTCTACACAATATGATCCATTCACTTTACAGGTTCTTTCTAGTGGAATATTTACTAATCCATTCTATACATGAACATAAATCAGCATATATGTGGAATAACACACCATCATATATATTAAAAACATGAACTAACCAACACTAAAGTCATTTGTTTTATGATTCATCTGATTAAAGTATGAAAGATTTAGTACATTTAATATCTGAAGAAGATAATTTCTAAAAAAAAAGAAAATACTACTACTACTAATAATAATAGTAGAGCAGTGTTGTCAGTGTTAATAGCCCTTCACCAGCCAGTGTCAGAAAGTTTGGGCTGATCAGTTCATACAGATGTTCCTACTTTTAAATAAACCAACACTAGTGTTTCCAGATGTACATACTACTGTAAGATTGATTTTTTTCAGAGGCTTCATCAGTATCAGAGCCGACAGTTTCATTACCCAACGTGATTCTAAGGGGAAATGCAGAGAAGCACCAGCTGGACGTCTCATCATATAGCTATAGCTTTATTTACCTCTGATTGGAATCATCCCTCAGGTCTGGAGGTTAGGTTGAATCCAGGTTTAATACCAGTGTCCGCAGAGGATAAGCTGTTGTGATGTAACTCCAACTGTGCAGGTTATACACATTTATACGTTGTTTAAATGATCATGTTTTAGATTATTCACATTTGGGTTTATTAAATAAAAGCTCACCAATGGAATGTTTCATTTGCAAATGCTTACTTTGCTTCAGAATATAATCTGTGTATCATTCGTTCATTTATTTTTCAAAATAAAACCAAAAATAAGACGACGAAACAACAAGTTGTTTCTTCATTATGTGTTTCAAAAACACGGATAACGATGCAGTTTTTTCAGTTTTTTCTTTTCGTGTTTAAATGAATAATGGAAAAAAAATGATAACGGCCATTTTCTGTTTTATCCAATTTTGACCTGAAGCAAGTGGGGACCTTAAGTCTCCGCCCCTTCCAGAGGCTCATGGGCCTGAGATCAGAAAATTAATGAATGGTATTCAATGGTAAATAAAATGTTGAAATGGTATCTGGTTTGTCATGTGACCTGAATCACATGACAATCACACATTGTAGCTCATAATAAATGATAATTATTGATGTGTTTCAACTGCTTCTGTTAACCAACGGCTGATTCATTTATGAGTAAAATCTGTTAATAATTATATTAATTATATTAATAGTCTCGGGTGTTTGGGATAATTTTAGGTTTAAGCAAAAACTACTGGACCAATTTTCAGGAATTAAATTTTCAAGAAAGGTGCGAGGTAGTCCAGAATAGATCCCATTACATTTTGGTGAATGTAGGTCAAAGGTCAAAGTCACCAAAAATGTGTTTTCAGAATAATAAGACACAGGGAAAATCAGGTAAAATGTGTGTGTGTGTGGGGGGGGGGGGGGGTATGTTGTGCCAGGCAACATTTGTTTACATGTTTATCATATATTGTAATGTTTACTTTACAATATGGTCATCATGTACATCCAATTCACTTCAATTCAATTTTATTTCTAGAGCCCCAAATAATAACGTTTTCTCACAGGACTTTACAGGGTTGACTGGAGAGAACAATCAAATTGCAGAAATAGATGAAGTCCTTAGACCCTCCCCCTATCCTTAGATAGATAGATAGATAGATAGATAGATAGATAGATAGATAGATAGATAGATAGATAGATAGATAGATAGATAGATAGATAGATAGATAGATAGATAGATAGATAGATAGATAGATAGATAGATAGATAGATAGATAGATAGATAGATAGATAGATAGATAGATAGATAGATAGATAGATAGATAGAATTAGAGCAAGATAATACTAAGAAATTACAAATACAGATGAGAGACTGAGAGAGAGAGGTGATAGGACATCCACAGTCACTCCACATCTTTTAATTATTTAATTATTTTTTTTATTTGTGTGTGTGTACTTTTATTCCTATTTTTATGGGGACATTGGTATGTTTATACAGTCAGACCTTGGGACCACGAAGGTTAAATATAAATAAAATCCCATACTATTAAAATAGAAATGATGTGGCCCTATAAATACATGAATTAGTTTTTTTCTGGAAGTCCCCATAAAGCACGAGGGAAACATCTGCAAAGTGAAACATATTTTTCAAAGGTTTGAAGATGTGTTTACTTTAACAAAAAATGTTTTTTTCTGTTTCTTTTAATTAATTAATTTCTATTTCTAATAATTACTATTTATTTGTATTTAATTAATTTACAAAATTTTTAAATATTTTTTAATTAACATTTTTTTTCACTCACTACCCAATATCTATTTAACTACAAATGTGCTCCTTTTGAGACATGGAAACGAGTATGTGTGTGCGTGTGCGTGTGTGTGTGTGTGTTGGGGGGGGGGGGGGCTGTAATGGTGATAATTATTTCTGCATGAAATTGCGCCTCTTGCAGGTGAATTGATACAATGTTTAAAAAAAAAGTACCTCATCATATGATATAAGATTGTATCTCAGAAATTAGGATTGTTATTTTATCACCCAGCCTAAGTTCATATACTTTAGTGTAAACCTACTTTCATTCTCTGGTGTTTTGTACTTCTACTACAATATAATGAAATAAAATACGATATGTTATGCTATTGTAATAAAACTAATCTAAAATAAGTAATTTTATATTAGCAATTTTGTAGATTTGTATGAATTTAAAAATGTCTAACAACTATGATCTGGTGTTATATAAGAAGTTACTTTTACTACATAAAGTTTTGTTTTATAGTTTTTTGTACTTGTGCTGCTGCTGGTGTTTGACTAAAACTCTCGATATTTATTGCCCACACGGTGGCCTTTGGAAAAACACTGTTATGAGATTCAGTAAAGGACGGAGTAATGTTTCTTTTCCTGTAGCTCGTGAAACCACGTCACATTGTGGACTCATTTATAAAGGGACCACGATGGAATAAAGCTATTCATGCTTTTTCGTGCTATCCCGGTTTTAAAGGCTGTCATTATTCGTGTGTATTGTATTTTCAGCCAAATAAATAATAAGAAGAAAAATAAAGTTTTGAAAAGATCCCGGTGTAGCTCCAGGGTCAGCATGTACTTCCGGGTTGAGGAGGCGATCACTTCCTGTAGAAATTTCATAAACTCGGGACGTAGAAGAGAAGGTAAGGAGAGTTTGTTCTGGAATAATTATCACCTAACTTTTATGCAATTGGTTAATTTATTAATAATATCACACAGCGCGTTATTTATCTCCTTAATGTTTTTGTTGTTTTGTGAGTCTACTGTTTGACATTACAAGGTTAACCGATGCGTTAGCATGGTAGCTCTGCTTGGCTAACTGCAGCTATGGAGGTCAGTGTGTACTCCAGTCACTTTTAACACTTATTTTGTTAAAGCATACAAATCAGTCTTTTGGTGGGTATATAGCGGTAGTGACAACATTCACATAAAATAGATTTTCATTGTTGGCTCTCTGTGTTAACTAGCTCAAGGGGCTAAATTGGTGCATACCTTTACGTATGTTGTTACGTGAACCTTTCATAACAGTACATGATGTGTCGTTTGAACGAATATACAACATCCAATATATATTATTTATGCTGTTTGTTGACTACCTTCAACAAAACGATCAACTAATTTTGCGTTAAAATGTGTTTTTCGAGTTAATATGCCAGCACCGGTGTTGGTGCTCATCACTTTGACAGCTGGGAAAAAGGTTTACATTTAGGGATACTTATGAAAATCCAGCGCAAAAATATTGTTTGTTGATACTGTTGGAAAAAAACATTGAAAACTTTCATTACATGATCTTTGTCTGTATTTAACAAGCTATTAAGTTTAGGTATGGTCTTGAAACTTTTAAAAATGCGAGCATTTGTACTTAAAACTCACCGACCAAGAATAATAATTGAAATTATAATAATAATAATTGTTGTTATTGTTTTGTAAAATAAAGGATATAAGGGAGAGAGTTTTTTTTTATTATTTACAGTTGTCATTCTGGGGAAAATCTTAAGAATTATTTTACTCAGTTGTAAACTTACAGTATGATCAGAGTGTTAGGTGGTTGTAGACATGTGTCAGATTGCTCACACTTCAAAGGTTATTAAATAAAGTATACTGTACTGAGAAATTGCTCTGACCTGTACTGTTCATGTGTATCCTCACTGGACCTGTGATGCTGTGTCGTCCTCATATAGAAGGATGCTGTCCCTGTCTCGGGCAGTGGTGAATGGGGTGGTGCGAGCCCCAGCTGCTGTCAGTCAAGCTGGAGTGACGGCTGTTACCCGATTCAACAGCACAACGCAGGTATATTTACATATGCTGTGTTAGATTACAAACTAAAACATAGTACACAAATGTCTAATACATATTTTTACTGTTACAGGCTCCTCCTAAGAAAACAACATATGGACCTTTGGCAGATGAAGATAGAATTTTCACAAACCTGTATGGCCGTCATGATTGGAGGTAAAAAAACAATAAAAAAAAAAACCTTAAATATAATATTAGAGAGAGAGAGTATTTGCTCTGATTTGTTTCTCAGGCTGAAGGGTGCATTGAGGCGTGGAGACTGGTACAAGACCAAGGAGATTCTCCTTAAAGGAGTTGACTGGATCCTTAATGAGATCAAGGTTTCTGGTCTTCGAGGGAGAGGTGGAGCTGGTTTCCCTACCGGCATGAAATGGAGCTTCATGAACAAGCCCAGTGATGGCAGGTCAGTGAGGACATACACACACTCTACACATCTAAACAAAAACATAGTGCTCTGGTGTTTGATGTAGGGTAGGGAATCACAGGGTAGTATTAGTATAATGTCAGTCACAATAATGTCAGTATCATGATACTTGATGCACTGCAGTACTGCTCTGTGTGGTGCAGTAAGTCTGTGTAATTAAGTACAAAAGTAAATGAGTTTCAATTGCAAAGTATTGAATAACTGAGATATTAAAAAAAGTCCCAGAAAAATGGACAGAGTTTGAGAATTGTAACTGTTAAACATACACAAAATAGTGACTCCTGAGTCTAATTGACTGTGTTGAACATTTGTCTATTTGTATCAGTAACATATGGCACCAATAGGTATATATATATATATATATATATATATATATATATATATATATATATATATATATATATATATATATATATATATATATATATATATATATATATATATATATATATATATATATATATATATATATATATATATATGATTAAATGACTGCTGCCATTTCATCTCAGCCTCCCTAATTTAGTCTTAGCTGCAGGCTAAAGCTGTTACCAAGTCTTTTTTATTTCTGTCTTCTCTTTGTTTAATCTGAAACGTGATCAGATTTTGGATCCATCATAGATTTAGCACAGAAGATAAACCCTGTAACATTATATATTTTCATATCTGGGCTCCCCATATTGTTGTAACTGTTATAGCTGCAGTAGTTTGTGTAATTAGAAAACATCAATTGGTTAAAAAATGTACGTGGAAGGATTACATTCTTTAACACCCAATGTTAATAATAATAATAATAATAATAATGGATTAGATTTCTATAGCACTTTTCAAGGCACCCAAAGCACTTTACATTATTGATCCATTATTCATTCACTCTCACATGTTCCCTCTGGTGGTGGTAAACTACATATGTAGTCACAGTTGCCCTGGGGCAGACTGACAGAAGCGTGGCTGCCATTTCGCGCCTACGGCCCCTCTGACCACCACCCAACATTCATACGCATTCATACACCAGTGTGAGTGACACTGGAGGAAAGGAGGGTGAAGTGTCTTGCCCAAGGACACAACGTACTGACGTGGCCGTCCCAATGTTGTCATTACTATTGTAAATCTCATCTCGTCATCTGAACCCGCTTTATCCTCACTAGGGTCACAGGGTCACTGTGGGTCTAATCCAGCTCCAGCAGGTGAAGGCGGGGTCAGAGGTCAACCTGAATGAGTCTCCAGTTCATCTCAGGACTGAACATATATAGACAAACAATCACTGTCACATTCACACCTATGGGTGATTTAGATTAACCAGTTAACCAGTTAACCAGTTAACTTACCAGTGCATGTGTTTGGATGGTGGGAGGAGCCAGAGTACCTGGAGAAAACCCACGCAGACACGAGGAGAACATGTAAACTCTACATAGTATGGTCTGGTGTGGGAATAGAACCAACAACCTTCTGTCTGTGAGGCACCAGTGTTAACCATTGGTCATTGTAAATCTCATTCTTTCCTTTAGGCCAAAGTATTTGGTGGTGAATGCAGATGAGGGAGAACCCGGTACCTGTAAGGACAGGGAGATTATGCGGAATGACCCGCATAAGCTGGTGGAGGGCTGCCTGGTCGCAGGCAAAGCCATGGGAGCACGAGCTGCCTATATCTATATCAGAGGAGAGTTCTACAATGAGTCATCCAACCTCCAGGTGAAAACACACACAACAAACTAAGATTCATCATAGTTTAAAGTTATTTTTATGAATATTTTCATACACACTTCTAAAGTAGTTGTAAATTATTCAGTCTACAACATAATCTATTAATGACTGTAATACAGATATTTTATTGTGTATAGACTGAAATACATTTAATCTATACTTTAATTTAATCCATAAATAAAGTATACTGTGGATATTCTCATGCTTAAAAAGCATCTAAAGTCCTTAAAAACTATGTACTGTATGTCCTTCAGTCACTTCAAACAAGGACAGAATCCTTAAACTTCTTTACCTGTAAATCATCATTTCTATGAGATGCCAGTTAGTTATCAGAAGGGGCAAAATCTATATTTTTTTTAACTCATTTAATTAAAATCTAGTGCTTAATTTTATTTTCACTTACTTGGCTTCTTCTAACAGCAGCAGACTGTGTAGACAGTCTAATAAGTATTATTAGTACTGAATTACTCCAGCTAACTCAATATATTTTAATATGAATATTTCTTTTGCAAAAGTGGAAATATTCTCATTGGTCTTTCATTTAATGATGTCAGCATTATCGTTTTGACATTACACATCACCGCTTCAAACAACAAACACCTTAAATGTAGCACGTTTTGACAAAGACACATAACTTGTAATGTGCTACATCATGTTCACGCTCCACCAAGAACAACTTATCTCCTGTTACTAATTTGCAAATGTAGTGCATCCTGAGCACCCTGTACTCACTATCACCCAAGAGTTAGCCAAACAATGCTAATAACATCATCCCCTATTCCAGAACTATAGTGGAGAGTGGCAGACCTATCTACGGTTCTAGCACATTGTTAAACTAGAGTGTAGATGGCTCTGACAATGGCAGACTAACACTGAATAATTAAAAAAAAGAAAATATTCTGAATATTTACTACACACTCTGTACATTTACTTGGTGTTTTTTAATTCAAAATTATTTATTCTGAATAAAATAACTCGGAATTAAACCTATTTCCTTTGTGTTTACACGCACATGTTAATTCTGAATAAACTTTTACATGGGAAACAGGTTTATTCTGCTCTAATTAATTGGGCTTTAAGAGCTGGGGGCACAGAGGTTTCTGATTGGACAGAACATCCATGTGACGTCTCGCTGTCTCCCAGATGAAAACAATTGCGCCCCCTTCCTGTTTTGCTTTTGTTGCAACTATCAACCTGGAAGACTGGATACTACATTATATTTAATTCTTCCAGTGCTCCAATCAAATACTTTACTTCGTCATGAGTCTGTTTGGTCTGTACAGACATGTGGGAAAATGTTCCTACACCAGTGATGCGTGAGTCGAAGGATAATCGACCATTTTTTTTAACTTGCCTACACGCAACTCAGACATACTGTATATATTTGAAAAGGATGGACCAGACCCGCTTTTGGACCCACATTTTTAAAAAGTAGTCAATGGTCTTTATGAACACCACATGACCTTTGACCTTACTCGCATACCTGAACATCACATGACCTTTGACCTTACTCACATACCTGAACATCACATGACCTTTGACCTTACTCACATACCTGAACATCACATGACATTTGACCTTACTCACATACCTGAACATTACATGACAATGACCTTACTCACATACCTGAACATCACATGACCTTTGACCTTACTCACATACCTGCATTTATTTCTGTGTTTAAATTCCATATCAATGTTTGTAAGTTAATATGTTTATAAATATGTTTGTTCTTCATCATTTAAAAGTTATCAACGTTAACGCAGCATCTGAACCAGGGGTCGACAACCTGTAACACCCAAAGACACATTTGAACCTGGTTTCCATGGAAACGAAAACACTGGGAGCCACTCATCATCTTTAAAAACCTCAGTCAGTGTGTCTCAAACATTAGTGTTTTTGTTTGGATGTTTCTGGAGCTTCCACTCTCCTAACTTTATTTCCTCTCTTGCTCCGTCCGTACTGTAGATACTGACCACCATGGACGACACCTTCATGCAAATTCAGTTAATAAAGTGTATGTATTGATGATAGAAAATTTGAGCTAATATTTAAATTACAATGATTTACCAGGTTATTTTAATGTTTATTGCAAACAACCCGACCGACTGCAACCCCAATATCAGTAAAAATATTTTTCAAAGACCCACAACCGCAGGCGCCCGCTCACCTCAGGTCCGCCCACACATCACTGTTACATCACAGCACGGGATACGTGTGTGTCGGCTTAACGATTTACGTAATCGTGTCAAGACCAGGAAGATGCGCAGAACGACAGGAATAATGTGAAAATGGAATTAACTGTTTACACGTGACAGGAATTATCTTATATTATTACTTTATTTGTAAGGAAGTTTAATTAGTAATTAACGTTTTCAACTGGAATTAAGTGTTTACATGTTTCATCTTAAAGCAGAATGAACTTTTATTCAGAATTAGACGGGAATAAAAACTCCCATGTAAACCCACTAACTCACATTTCTATATTTAAATGACCTTTTAATTGTATAAAACACTGCATGCATAACACTTAATGCTCTGCGGTGTTCATCTCATAAATAGAACCATGTACACCACAGATAAAAGACTGACAGACAATATATAAAATATGAAGTTGAAAACCATGTCATAATGATTATAATTCATGTATTGTATATACTGTATGATTGTATATTACTTTAAAGTTAATTAATTCTATTAAGCGTCATCATATTCTCTCTCTGCATAGGTGGCTATAAACGAGGCCTATGCTGCCGGGCTTATTGGAAGAAACGCCTGTGGTTCTGGTTATGACTTCGATGTGTTTGTAATGCGTGGTGCTGGAGCATACATCTGTGGAGAAGAGACTGCTCTTATTGAGTCTCTGGAGGGAAAGCAGGGCAAACCCCGCCTTAAGCCCCCATTTCCTGCTGATGTTGGTAAGTGGACGAGGGCTTTGGGACACCAGATATCAAGAAAGGTTTGTAAGGTTTGTAATTGAGTTTTGCAGACATTTTCTTGGATTTAATTTAATTTAATGGAGTTATTACTCATCCTGACTTAATCTGAAGGTTTTTATTGTCTCAATTGTCTTTTATTTTTTATTTTTTTTAAGCTTTTTGTTTATCACTCTGTGATTCTTAAGGTCAGGGTTCTTATGGGTTCTCATCTTCAGAGATTGTTGAGTTAATTTAATGCAATTAAAGCTCTGTTAAACCTCCCCTCTTCTCTGTTAAAGGTGTGTTTGGTTGCCCGACAACTGTTGCCAACGTGGAGACTGTCTCCGTGGCACCCACCATCTGTCGCCGTGGAGGGTCATGGTTTCTGGGCTTTGGCAGAGAGAGGAACTCCGGCACAAAGCTCTTCAACATATCCGGCCATGTTAATCATCCCTGCACTGTAGAAGAAGAGATGTCAGTCCCTATGAAAGACCTCATTGAGAGACACGCAGGTATATAAATACAGCAGGTGGAGGCGGTGTCAGTGAAATCAAAAGAATTACAGTGTTTCCCACAGACCAGTGGCATTGTACAACTTACACCTAAACCCTGACAGAAACCAAAAACAGGACGTCCACACTCACTGGGTCAAACAAAGAAGAAACAAAAGCTAAGAAAAAAGGCTAAGTGCAGCCAACTTGCATCTTGTAGACGTGAACAATCCTGGAACCGATGTCACAGCTCTGGAGGCGGGGCAGGAAAAAAGACGTCCACTCCCCAAAACCAAATGCCCGTCCAATTTATATCTGCTATGACGGAAGCCAATTAACAACTGAAAAAGAAACACTAAATGCAGGATATTGCACAAAAATATTAGAAAGGCAAAAAGATTCACAATTATAACAATAATTATTTAATGAAATAAATTAGGAATCCTAAAAAAAACAGAGGGGAAAAAAAGGTTCGATGGAACATACCCCCCCTCAAATTAACTTATTATTATTATTATTATTATTATTAATAACCTATTCTTAAGCTAGCACCACATGTCATGTGACCAGTTGAGGAATTCACAAACACCAGTTTCTCATCTATACTTGTTATTAAAAGTACTCACTCTGTCACAGTCATGGTCCAGTATCTGCACAATAGCTGGTCTGAAGATTTAGATTCATTTCCAAGTGTGCTATTAGCACAGTGCTAGGCTAGTGCTATTAGCACAGTGCTAGTCTACTTAGCTCTTCATAGAGGCTTTAGTAAACACTGTGTGTCATCAAGTGCTTCATTAAATTAAATGTATTCCTGCCTTTACATGTAAATGTATTTAACACCTGTAGCATATGGAACAATCTGGAACTTCTTGTGAACTATAACTTCACGGTCCGCCTTTTCGCCAACACTGTGTGCACACACTGCCTCGTATGTGCATTTCTCTTTAACCGTGGAGAGAGTGCGTAATTAAACAATGGCTGTATATGTGTGTGTGCGGGTTTTTTTCTTTGGGGGGGGGGGTGCAGTCTATTTGTGGCGCTCGGTTGTCATTCTGTGGCACTGTGCCACAGAATGACTCCATGTATTGGAAACACTGGATTATACCATATATGATCCTACTTCAAAGGGAGAAGTGTATGATGTTTTTGTGTGATAAACAAGTGAATGAAAAGGAAAAACCTACATTTTCATTCTTTCATCTGTTTGTGTCCCATTTGCTGAGGAGGTCACAAACTGAAAAGATTAAGACAGCTTAACTTAAGAGTAGCCAAAGTAAAGTTTGTTTTTTAACTTAATTGAAATAAACATCTGTCTGGTAGGTGGAGTGCGTGGAGGTTGGGATAACCTGCTGGCTGTAATCCCCGGTGGTTCCTCAACTCCCCTTATTCCCAAGGATGTGTGTGCAGAAGTGCTTATGGACTTTGACGGACTCATTCAGGCACAGACGGGCCTTGGCACAGCTGCTCTTATTGTTATGGACAAATCTGTAAGTGTGTATGCTCAGTGTCATAAATGATGTCGAGAGACTTCAATCCACATTTGTTACATTGGTGAATGCATTGTCTTTGTAGTCGGACATTATCAGATGCATCGCCCGTCTGATTGAATTTTACAAACATGAGAGCTGCGGACAGTGCACACCATGCAGAGAAGGTAATGCACCTGTGGAATCAACTTTAACAAACTCAAAACTTTAGGATTTTGTTGTTGTAATAAAACTATATTCAACATTTTACTTGATTCTAAACAAGCTAATTAATTGCTTTCTGTTCTTTGTTCTGTCGTCGTAGGAGTTGACTGGATGAACAAAATGATGTGGCGTTTTGTTCAAGGAGATGCACGAAGTACAGAGATTGACATGATTTGGGAACTCAGTAAACAGATTGAGGGACACACGATCTGCGCCCTGGGTGATGGTGCTGCATGGCCTGTGCAGGTAAACTTTAATATCACCGCTTTATACTAACAGGGTCGATAGAAGGCATACTGGAGAAAACTCTGTAAATAACACTTTTAAGGCAATGAATTTGATGTGGTAAAAATCTTCTCAATAGTAGTGATGCACAGTTAGGGGGTTTTACAGAAATCTGCCCCGCCCAAACCCAAGACGTGGCTAGGCCCGCCCCGCCCAACCCGCATGATGTCACGTATCGATAAACCCAACCCGCCCGCTATCAACCTGCGAGCTTAAATTTGTCTCTAAACTCACATAGTACATTCGCAGCATCTTTACCTTGTGCTTCTAATGTTAAAAGTCATGAAGCATCATTTTTGCCTCCTTTCTAACGTCTCAATATGCACTCCAGCACATAAAATAGACTCCACCCACATCATCACTCTATAAAGCCAACACATACAACGTTTCCGTACAACCTTCGCATCGCCTGTTTTAATCTTCTCCCTGATCAAGTCCCACATTTTCACTCTTATCTCTGAGTGTTCAGGGAGATTTGGTGCTAATAACAAATAACAAAAAGTTGGGATAAAAAAGCATTCAAAACAGGAAGTGACGGGCTTGCACATGCGCGAGCCAAGCACACACACACACACACACACACACACACACACACACACCTCTGCGGGTATTGATCGTCCCTGACCCGCCCCACCCGCATCCGCAATATGTATTAATACTGGGACCCAGCCCGCCCGACTCGCGGGTCACCCGCGGATATCCGCTGGCCAGTGGGTAGCCCGCGCAACACTACTCAATAGGTAGGTTTCAGTCACATGACTATTATGATGTCGCAATTTTAGCTGGAGGGCAGGAAGTAACCATTGAGACTGTCGCTATGGAGGAAACCATTGAAGAGAGTGTTTATTTTACGGATTTAGATCCAGTCTCCAAACAGATACATACAGTTAGTTAAAAATGTATTAGACGTGACTCGTATCTTATGAAAATGAATGTCACTAACTACCTGCTCCTGCAGACATCCTACTTACACCAGCAGCAGATGAAAGACTAGAACAGTTTGGAGACATAGAACTTTTTTGTCAGTGGGTGGGTCCACAACCTCGGTACCAAAAGGCTCAGTGATAATTATCGTTTGGTCTTCACCAGGGTGAGTGTTTTATTTGTAAAGATGCGACATCAAGATGTATTGCATGTTTGATTGCATTAGTCACTAGCAGTAGTTAAACCGTATTACAACAGTGTCAATGAACATTTAACCACAACCTAATAATATATAGCACATCCACAAAAAAGTTGGCTTTGGAACATATCTCTGACGAAGTGGTCGCTGGAGTCACAGGCGTTAGCATTAGCATTAGCAGACTCTGTGCCTCCTGACCGTAAACGCTATTTTAAAATCCACTTTTTACGTCATTTTTGTGTGAGCTTTTTCCCATTTCTCATCTTTGTGAATGACAATCTTTGGTACTCTAAAAAAAATGCTTTTCCTTCTCTCGGTTAGAACGATTGTCGCAGCCGTAAACTCCACAAAACAGAAATTTTCACAATGGAAAACTTCCTGCCCTCCATCTGAAAATCACACGCTGACTATATAACAATGTGACATCATGTGAAATCAACCTATTTATAAATTTTCCCCACAATTCGGTTTTATTTCATGCTGAAAAATCAAGAAAAGAAACTTATTCCAATTAATTAATTCTGGTGCTTTTAGGTCAGTTTTACAGTGCGAAAGTAAATCAAACACAAGTGGTGCCAGGTACAACAAACCCCATCCCTTGCAAAAAAGTTTTACCAGATTTTTGATTATGTCTTATCATTGTGAAAACACTATTTTTGGTGACCTTGACATTTGCAATGTGTTCACCAAAATGTATCGGAAATTTGCATAAAGTTGCTGACAAACAACAAAATAAGAACCAAAAAAGATATCCTCGCCTCCACTTTGAGGGACAGGGTAAGAAAAAGAATATACCCCCGTGTACAGATGTTTTCCTCCAATTAACATTTCCATTCAGCACATATGATGACATACAAGATGTGTAAACAATATTTGAATTCCTTTTTTTCTGTTTTTAGGGACTGATCAGGCATTTCAGACCTGTGATGGAAAGTAGAATTGCTGAATTCCAGCAGCAAAAGCAAGCCAGAGCTTAAGTGGCTCCGTTGACTCCTGGTTCTTCTGCTTATCCTTATATCCACCCTGAGATCGTTTCATTGTCAAATTATTTAAATAATAATAAAAAAGTAACGACAACCTTGTGCCGTCTTATCACCTCATCATCAAGTTTTACATTGATGTCTGCCTTGTCTGATATTACCAATAAAGTTCCATGAACCTTAAAACCTTTTCAGTCTTCTAATCCTTTTTATGTGGTGTTTATTGATTCTTTTTTTTAAATAACACATGGATCAAATTGTTCATTCTGTGTGAATTGAGCTCTGAAGAATGGCAAGAAACCCTCACCAAAACTACCTTTTGTTTAATTTAAAGCTCAAAGAATGCAGTAATGATTAACAATTATGTTCATGTGCCTGAGATGAACATAGGATGGAAAAAATTAATAAAATAAAGTCATAAAATTGAACTATCACTATGCATGTTTAAAATGTCCTTTATGCGATGATAATGCAGGTTTAAAAAAATACAAAAGGGCACAAAGCGTGGCTTCTTTGCATATTTATCATCCGCACAGTTAAGTGGTACGTTCCAAACAAAGCCACGCCATACATGGTCTCGCGATGTTTCTCGGTAATTCTCCGGTGTCACGTGATGTGGGTACCCTATTCACCGTGGCTTCATTTCAGCGTACTCCGCCAACGGTAAGAAACTGGTGCACATTTGAATCCTTAACAAAGACTTTAGGAAAAAACGAATCATTAATATCCTAGTATAAACATTTTTAAAGTACACACATAAAACGCGGAAGTAAGCAAGTGTCACGGGAGTAAGAATTGAGACAGTTTTATCTAAATACATAAGCACCATCGGCTATGAAGTTGATGTCGACCAGTGTCATTTTCCTCCATCCTTGGTTTTGTTTTGGTTTTCTTAAGCAGTTTGACCAGACAGACTGCAGCTTTACTCTCAAAAATCTATATTGAATGAATTTTAGTTTATTTTTTATTACACTCTAACAGTTATTAAAGTGAGGAGACATCACTCCTCATGTGAAGGTTAACTTATTGCTAGCATCTACAGTCTTCAAACATGTCCATCTATGGTTCCCCTTTGCTCGCAAACTTAAACTGTGTTATATCATACCCTAATGTGTTCCTGTTTGCAGGTCTGTGTAGCTGACGTGTTTGTGAAAGCATCAGGATGGAAATGGTGAAGATAGAGCAGGTCATCGTGGGGAGTGACAAGTCCACACCTGAGGTTAAGACTGAGATCAAGTCCGAGCCTGTGAGCGCCCCCCCTCGTCCCCCTCTGCCATCATGTAAATTAATTTAACGTAATATATTCAAATAGTTCAGGGTGTGAACTTAATTCTGAGTGCACAATATTCAGTCTAAGCAGTGAAAGTGAATAAACAGCCCATTGTAACTCATCCTTCTCACTGTGATGCAGATCAACATGAGAGTCTGCAGTGTTTTCAGTGCTTCATCACCTTCTCTGACCCCAAAGCAAAGGAGAGACACATGAGAAAGAGTCATCGGGAGCAGTATAAAAAGCAGCTACAGCAGGTAAGACAGAATCAAAACAATAAGTCAGGTATATATAATTGATATCTAAGGGATAGTTCACTGTTTTTCACATGGGTTTGGGTTTTCCATACTACAAAGTGTGTTGTGCCTGGGCCCCTCTCATAAACTCTGCAGGTTCCCAGGGTGTCCCATTTTACATAATAGAAATACAAAATGTGATGTTCTTACTTGGACCTTTTGACAGTATATGTGAATAAAAGGAAATGAAACACATCAACAGTGCTGGTGTTTAGTACAAATGAGTAAAATTAATCCTTTAGATTAAATTTATGCACAATACAGTGTGAGGAATACCTAACGGTAGTACATACATAGTTGTTTGAAAAGAAATGAAGAATATAAATTTTTTACTCTGGTTAAAATACCTCAAATTTGTTGTTAAAGACGTGATATTAATAATGGAAAAAAATTCACAAACTTGTCAACTGTATAGAATAATTCTTCATGTAGTCCCAATTAAATAAAAAATGTTTGTTTCTCTGTGGTGACTTAAATTGAAACATAATGGAATGAGGATGTATCCTTCATAAGGATATTTTGGCTGGGTTGGAAAATGAATCTGAAATCAGCTCATTTCTGTTTGTAATGAGTTTCACATGAGAGGGAAAGTAATTTGAGTTTTATTTATTATATTACGCTAATACCTTTATTTTTAAATGCCTAAATTAAATACAATCTAATAAAAATATTTATTTGTAGTTGTTATAAACATGTGTTTTTCATATTTTCATGCAGGTTGCACTGTATTCAGTTACTAACTACAGTTTGAAACTATAAGCTGCACTACATTAGCTGTATGCAGGTGCCATTGTACAGAGAAAGGAAATAATTTTGTGGATGTGTCATGAAATTTGTTGGCTATTTAGAATTTTGTTATAAACTAAAAACTATTTTTATCAGTGTTTTAAAGTATTTGCTTTGTCATTGTTTTTCAGACTAACACAGTGTTCACTTGCTATAACTGTGACAAGTGCTTTTACTCATCTGAGGAACTCACTGAGCACACGGCTACACATCGCAATGATGAAAAATGTTTCCAGTGCCCTTTCTGCAAGCAAACCTTCCTTACTTTCACAGAGGTAAGAGTACTTTTCTGTTTGTTCCAAAGGACACATATGTGACCCCCCACCAGTAAACCAGGCATAAGTGTGTGTAAATCCAAACAGAGTTATGTGTGTATCTTGGTAGAGTGGAAACTAAGGTTTAAGATGGTGAAAAAATGATGTTTCTATCACAAGTAGAACCAAAGTTATGGTCATTTTAATATCCACATTTGGACATATTTTACAATTTGCATATTTTTAGATATTGTCCGTTAAAGTTTTGGACTGTTTTGGGGTAGGAAGTCCTTAGCAACGCATAATAATTTGTATCCGATTGACACAAATTGTTGACAGATGTTAAAGGACACTCTGATGGACATGTCACAGAAGTTTTATATATTATAATAATAGGACAGAAGTGTGACGTATTATAATCATTTGGCTTACACCATTGGACAGAACATTCAATATAAGCTTTTACCTCGTACCAAACACTTGGGTGTTTACCCACGGAACGGAGATCGTTTTGTTCGGCGAAAAGAGGTGGAAGTCGTCTTTGTCTTTGCTCAGCAATACCTGAACTTTTGTCACCGCTTAAATAATTGACTCAATAAACACCTTTATTGATTGGATTTCAATGTAATGACCACAGGAAGTGAACATAGAGGTGTTAAGGTACCGTTTTTTGATAAGGTGTAAACACTAATAACAAATCACCTTCCAGCCTAAATTTGGCTGTAGCTCTGAACGGCTCAGCGCCACTTATGCCTGGTTTGGTGGTGGTGGGTCACATTTAATACGTTATTTGAAAAGCTGTACCTTACTGTACCTTCCGTTTCTTGTCTTTGATAATTGTCTGGCAGCTAACCAAACACAGGAGATGGGACTGTGTGGAACGACAGTGTCCCTGTAAAGACTGCGGTGCCTTGTTCCCAAATCCATCACGACTCCAGTACCATCGTATTTCAGTGCACCTCCATCCACCACTGCCAATACTGAATCAGACAGTGGACACCTACCAGTGCTGTAAATGTAGTCGCTATTTCCAGTCAGAAAATGAACTTCTGCTTCACCAGGAGAAATTTGCTAACAGTGCAAACTGTAACCTTAAACCGGGAAAGCCAGGAAAAAAGCGCGGCAGAAAACCGAAGAATGAAGATGTTGAAGTGCCAATTAAGAGCACGAAAATTAAACAAGAAGACGATGAAATGGGACGAGTCAATGATACTCCAACAGGGGGAGGCTCTTCCCAAGAGCAGCAGATCCCTTGTTCTGAAGCCAATTGTGATCTCCTATTCCCTTCTCTTGCAGCCCTACGGGCTCACAAGAAAATACAACATGGACGCCTGCCTCGCAAGGCTCATGCATGCGCAGAGTGTGATGAGAGTTATGCACGGCCGGATCAGCTGAGCGCACACATAGCTAGGGCTCACTGTTCTAGCAGATACAAATGCCTAACCTGTGGGAAGAGTTTTCCCAGAGAGAGTGTTCTAAAGACCCACCTGACAACGCACTCTCAGAAAGAAGAAGAGGAGGAAGATGATACAAGATAATGTGTAGAAAAAAAAAAGCTGCACCTTCTTCTTACATCATCCAGTGAAATAATTTTCAGACTGATGGTTATCATACTCTGCTGAGTGTAGGAAGGAACATTTCTATGTGAGAGTTTTTGAAGCACGATTATGCAACACCATTGAAGTATGTAGGTTGTTTCTGGAACACCATTTTTCAAAAGATTTTTTGAAAGATATCCTTTCAAAATGAGCACTTGTGAATAAAAGTGTACTCATACATGTGTACATAATTATCAATTCAGTATAAGCTCTTGTCATTAAATGTCCTTATGCTGTTACCTCTACTGAATTTTTTTTTTTATTCACTGTAGAATAAGTAACTAAATCTCATTTAAATTCTGCCATTGTTTTGTATTTAACTTTACCATTTTATTTTGTGTAAATTTCTAAAATTTACAATTACGCAGAGAATGTACGACTGAAAAAATCTTAACACTTAATATAAATGTAAGTAAATTGGCTAGCTCAGGCATGTCCAAACTATTCCACAAAGAGCTAGTGTGTCTGGAGGTTTTTGTTCCAACTAACCAAGAGTTCACAGTTTGACCAATCGACTCTGAAGACTGACATCAGTTGATTAATTGACTCCAGTCTGGTGTGGTGCTGCTTGGTTGGAACAAAACCTGCAGCCACACCGGCCCTGGCTGTGTGAGCTTATATGGCCGTGCCATTATCAGGGTCTTATTTTCCTGTTTTAATAGGTAAATAGCTTTCATTAAATTAAATATATGTATTGTTTTTACACACTGTGAACAACTTTCAGTTTTACTGAAAACTGTTTATTAGTCAATTTTCCACTTTTGCTACAGTTTTGTCAGGAAAAACTACATCAACAGCCACATCTCTAGATATATTACCGACACTGATACCTTATTATTATTATTTTGGATCTTTTGACTTACACCTCAGTTTTATTTCTTATTTTGCCGCACAACAGTGAAATACTTAAAGCAGAAGAAGAATTTCCTAGTTGTATGATCATTTTATTAAAAATACTACACACTAACAAAAGGACGTGTAATTCATACTTAATTTTGATGCATCATAATGTTGTTTTTCCAAGTGAATAAGTCTGTGCTTTAGACTACTGCTGTTAGCTTTTGTAGATAATGGGTTATTTCTTCTACAGTCGGTAAGCACAGCACCTCAACTATTTTCTCTGCTACCTGGGAGAAAAAACAACAGTCCTATTGCTTTTTAGTGACCTTACCTTACTACAACAGAACAATAAAACCATCAAAATATATAAAAGTTAATTATTAAACATAGGAATAAAGGACAAAAAATAGAAAAAGCACATACAGCATGCGTGTAATAAAAGTGTGAGTTCCTGATTATTTGCAGAAATGGAGTATGTATTGCCTTCATCAATTTCTTACTCTTTTTTTCTATTTTACATTAATATAGACCTCAATTTATGGAAAAATAATATATGAAAGTACCCAAATCTTTTACATAAAGGATCAAGATAAATCATAAATGTATAGTTTGTCCCTTATGTAAAACACAGCATAAAATATTTATTGGAAATAACTAGTAGTCCGTATGTTATAAATGAATTCTTGTGAGAGTGAAATAATGAATAACCCAAAAATGATTAATTGTGTATTATAACAAAATATATAATTTACAAAGCTGTAGTAGTAAGTAAAATTCTGTTTTTATTTATTTTATCTCATTTCAGTTCATTGTAATAAAAAAAAAAATTTTTGTCTGCGTGTGTGTGTGTGTGTGTGTGTGTGTGTGTGTGTGTGTGTGTGGGGGGGGGGGGGGGGGGGGGGGGGGGTTGAAGGGGCAAACGAGCAGTATGATTACAGAACAATTTTATACCACCAAAGAAATGTAAGACAATAAAGTAAAATAAAAAAATAAAGTAATGTAATAAAAAAGAAGAAAAACTATTCACAAGTCATAACATAAATGTATGGAATAAGTGTGTTAAAATGTATTGTAATTGCTGCTTTTTCTGTCACCAATGACCATTGACTGGTACATATGTAATAATAATAATAATAATAATAATAATAATAATAATAATAATAATAATAATTATTATTATTATTACTATTATTATTATTATTATTATTATTATTATTATTATTATTATTATTATTATTATTATTATTATTATTATTATTATTATTATGTATGTTTTTTATTTCCGTTTGAGATAAATAAACACATAAATGTATGTAAAATACATATAGGATAAGTATAAAATATAAACTTGAGCTGTGTATTACAGAAAATGATCTCATTTTAGACTACTGTTATTCCAGAGGTTTTAATAAATAATCTCAAATGTGTTTTTTTACACATATTATCTGAACATTTACCCCGAACGAAAGTGCTGTTTAATGGCCTGTTCTGTCTGAGCGAAGTCACAAACAGTCGCGAAATGGGGGGCCGTGCCGAAGCAGAAGTTCGGTTTCCCATGATGCAACGGGCGTGCTTTCTATCTCGCGCCTTTGGTCGGAGCAGTCCATCTTGCCTCTCATCGCTGCAGTCATCCTCCGCCAGCGCGCCGTCCGTGTTGTTGTAGTAAATAATGGCGGCATCGGGAGGAGGATTACCGTCTCCCGCTACTGTCGCGGGCTTGAGCACTCAAACCTCGGCCCGGGCTCGCTTCCCGGGTCGGCCGTGCACGGCTCGCAGCAGGCTGCGGTCGGAAAAAACGTAGCAGACGCGGAAGGCTGGGCTCAGACGACGGGGAACAGGCTGGTGGAGGGCCGAGGCCTGTAAACATCGGTTTGGCTTTGAGTGAGGATCCGTCCCTGCTGCGCCTGCTCGGTATTACAGAGAAGCACAGGCGGCAGAAAGATGCGGGGTTTGACTCCAGCAACAGTGACGAGGTGAATAATGTAACCTTTTTATATTTATACCAGCCTGGTGGATAACACGTATTTGAACATAAATGAATATAACCTGTTTAGAAGAAAGACATTATAACTGTAACTTGTTATAGGTATTTATGCTAATGTAGCTAAGTTAGCTAACAAACGCTGACTGTGAAGAAGCCTGGTAGATGGTCTTTTAACTGCAATGTTTGCACCAGTTCGGTTCATGATGATATAATTTGAGCATGATTGATTCTTTAGATTGTACATATTTTTTGTGATTAAAAGCAGTATCTGTGGTTTGAAGCTGCAGCAGTAGCCATACACTGACCACATACAGCTGAGTTTGTTTGCATTAAGGGAACATAAGGCGGAAACTTTGGCGGTGAGACCCACTGGTGGTTTCTGTTTTGTTGTGGAAACCGTAGAGACTTTATTCAGTTGTTGTTTTCTCCGATCCCTTCTATTCAGTGGAAGTTAGCACTACGCTGACACAAAGGCTGCTAATGTTGTCGTAGTTGTAACGTCGTTGGACCTAACTTGGGGGTCGTCCTCTCCATGTTGAAGCTGTCAGCTGACTGCTCCGTGTTTGGAATGTAGGTTGTAACGTGGGATGCAGTTCAGGAAACAAACTTTTTATGATCGTTGTCATTTTAGCTGTGAACTTGCATATTCTGCAATGTTTTATTCAAGCGTCACAATTTCCCCTCGTGCACAACATGCCTTTTTTGCAGCAACTCATAACTTTAGTATCAGTGTTTGTGAGGTAGGTATCTATAAGCACAAACCTGCTACTCTATACATGGCCTGATTTTGGCAACATGTACAAAAATATTAATTTACTTACATACATTTTTATATGGATGTAGAGTTAGGAGAATTTAGCTAACTAAATGAAACCATATGTTTTCTTTTTGTATTATATCCCTTGAAGATTTCTCTAGTCATCTGTGGCATGTAGTTTAGACAAGGAAGAACAGTTAATCTACAGTACATAATTATATAATATAGACCTTGTTGATTCTTTACAAGAAATTACAGCAGCAGTAACATTAAGTCATCATGAGTACTCGACTAGTAAACAAAACTTCAAGATAATAATAACATGCTAAAATAAAAAAATCTGTCATTTATAATAAAGGAATAAGTATATATGCAAGAATAGACTGTTGTAAGTTAAAAAAAATTACAGCACATGTAGAACGGACTAAAACCTAAAATTATGAGTTATCAATATTTCAAATTCAAGATTAAATGTTTTCTAACATGCTGCAAAGGTTGATCAAACCCTGTCCTGGCTGTGACACATTCAGAGACTATTCAAATGCCCATAACAATGCATATACCTTAGATTAATTCATACAAAAGGTGTGTGTGGGAAAGTAATAATGTTATTGGCAATTATATTTTATCAGATTGTTTTACATCAGCAGCAGGGGTTTTAATGTCTGGTATCAGTTGGTCACATCAGTGATGCAATCCTTTTAGAGGGGACTGTAACAGTCACATGGCTTCATGCTAAAGCTTGTGGGTGCTCCACTGGAGGATTGCACATCACACTCTTGTGCTCTGCAGTGCTGGAGAGATTTCAGTATGAGAGTTTAATCTGTTAAATTTTCAGCCATAGATAATTTCAGTAGAAATCAAGTTCTCAGTTTTAGAGCAGAAGGTTTGAGTGTAGTTTTTCTTTCATCTTTGGTAACATTGATATTTAGGTTTTATTTGATACTTGGTTTAATT
>CM035793.1:49467637-49522352 GCA_020466265.1 Siphamia tubifer | reverse complement strand
GTTAAAGGAATAGTTTGGGGGGTTTTTTTTCACATGAATGTGTTTGTCATCAGTGTCTTTACTCTGGTGCACCCACAGTGACTTACCCCCACAGTGTCCTGTGAGCCCAGTACTGGTCCAGTTTTGGTCAAAGCCAAAGTAGTCCCGGCAGGTTTTGTTATTTACATAACAAAACCGTCACAAAACAAAAACTCACACCTCATAATTGCTTGTAGTTACTTTCTCTCAATAGCTATCAATGTGCTAGCGTTGTCACTGCTAACAGCTGTGCACCTTTACAAACTACTTTCATCAGTTGTTGGGCAGTGTTAGCAGCTGCTACGTGCAGGTGCACAGCTGTTAGCAGTGACAACAAGCATTGAATTACAAGGTGTGAGTTTTTGTTCTGCAAATAAATCACTCATTTAAACACATACTGTTTTGAGAAGAATCATGTTTTAGTTTGTTGACCCCAGGAAACCTGCCGGAACTACTTTGGCTTTGACCAAAACCGGACCAGAACTGGACTCACAGGACACCGTGGAGGGGGGGGGGGGGGTCACTGTGGGTGCACCAGAGTAAAGGGGCGGAGTCACTATGGGTGCACCAGAGTAAAGACACTGATGACAAACACATTCATGTGGAAAAAACCAAACTATCCTTTAACGGGTGACATGACAGATCTGACAATATTCCATTTTTTCTGTGTATGTCTAATCATGTCCAGCCCAGAGCTGGAGAAACTCAGCTACACATTAGCAACAGAGCTGACGCTGCAGACCTTAAAGATGTTGTGAGAAAGTGCAACCTCTGAATGTGTCTCTGACTTTATTGTCCTGCAGATATATAGATCCATTCACTCCTCTGTGGCTCAGAACTCCACTTTGTCTTGTGTCATTTGTTTGCCAGTTTCTCACCCACATCATGACCACAAAGTTAAACACTTGATAAAACACATGAAAGGTTTCAGTTCCTTCGTTAATTTCCTTCATGTAACCAAAAACCCTGACCAGGTTCTTCTTTAATTAACTGATGCTTTGTTGGAGACACATGGTCATAACATGAAAATAACTTTATAGATATGAAGAAAATATGTCAATCACAAATTCAGCTCAAATTAAACCTCTGTTAAAAATCACTACTTTGTCCAAACTGCTGATAAAAAAAAAAAAAACGTGTGCAGACAGACTGTACCTTCTGCTGCGGGTGAAAAGGTGATGCCCTGTCTCTCATGAAGTGGTAGAGCGCTCAGTCTGGGAATATCATCTGGCACCATGGCACGAGGCTGCCCCAACGCCACTGCTGCCGCTCGGCAGACATGTTTAATCCTCGGACCCGCCCAGCGGCTGCTCCTACAAATGCAGATAATGACTGTCAAGCTTGGAAACAAAGTAAGGACGTTGTTTTCGCTCAAGTATATCTGTGTGTGAGGCCAGCAAAATACACAAAAACATGCACCAAACTTTATCAAACTTGGTTTTTATATTGACTGAGGGGATATCTAGAATAGGCTCAATTTTGATACATCTATTTTAAGCATTGATAAACTAATGTGCAATAACACACATTTTCTAAATTATGAGAGGGCGTTTAGTTATTTTTTCCTCTGGCACAGGTTTATAAATACTGTTATCATAATGTCACAATATAAATGAAAATAGACATAAGTGGAAAATACAAAAGAGCCTGAAAAGAACACACTGTAAATCTAGAGCAGAGGTGTCAAACTCGCTTCAACGGACGGTAGTAATTTACCTTATGTGATTGGCTTTTGATCGGCATATTTTTCTGATCACCGATCAGGCTATTTTTAGGCAATATCAACCAATTATGATCGGCAGCCGATCAATCGGTGCAACACTATTTATAGTTAATTATTATCATATTTTACTGGTCTGACCCAATTGAGGTGTAATTATTCTGTATGAGGAACCTGAATTAAAATGATTTTTACACCACTGATTGTTAATATATTTAGTGTAATTTATCGTATGGGCCAGATTGTACCCTTTGGCGGGCCACATTTGGCCCCTGGGCCTTATGTTTGACACCTTTGATCTAGAAGATGAACATTTACTCATAAATGAACATTTACTCATAAAAATCATCATCTTTCTTTATCATCCACTCATTTGAGGAAGGTGCAGCACAAATATAATCTGGACTGGACTATTTCCTGGTTCGCTGTAGGTTCACAATCTGCTTCTTTCCTCAACAACACCATGTTTATTCCTTCATGCTAGTATTTTCCTTACACATAAGAGCTAAGCATTTGATTAACAAGCAGTGTGGCTAAAAGCAGTACACAACCACAAGCAGCCTGGCAGTCGCAGTAACAGACAGACAGACACACAGTACTAATGAATAATTGATAATGGCACTAGCCCAGACGTGGTTAAAAAAAATGGATCGGACAGATGCTATGTGGATTTATATTAAAAGAAAATGCGCAGCAAAGCAGATTAAAAACAGAAAGATTTACCTGTGGGCCAACTTCTTTGGGTGACACACCAGGTCTTCTTCTCCGCCTTCTCCCACTCACTGCCACTCGTGATTCTCTAAAGCCCAGCTACCGGTCCAAACAAAGAGTGACAAGATCATGACCAATGTTGCACTTTTTACATCACAAGGCCAACATTTTAAACACAATATTTAGCTACATTTTTGTTTTAGATCAATATGTTCTCCGTTTTGCAGGAGTGTCAAACTCATTTTAGTTCAGTTCCATATTCATCCCAGTATGAACTCAAAAAGGTCCAGAACAGTCAAATACTAACAGTGAAAAGAGTCAAACTACATTCTGATCATGTTTACATCTATAAACGTTTCCCTCAAAATGTGAACAACATCAACAACTTGATGTGTTAAGGAAAACAAGTGCAATTTTTAACTATTTTCTGCCAGAACATCTTATATTTAACTTATAAGCAGCCATGGTGTTTAGTAACACACAGAACATTTAGAAAATCACACTCAGATATTTCAGTTGGCTCATATTTGTTTGAGCATTTATTCAGATTTTTTGGATAAGGATGGTGTGTTAATATAACCATTTTCATGTAATTTACTTTTATCATTAAAATCTGCAGTTTTCATTATTTGTTATTTATTTTCATTACTAATTATGATCATATTTTACTGTTCTGACCCAATTGAGATGTAATTATTCTGTATATAGAACCTGAATTGAAATCATTTTTATACCATTAATATGTTAATTGTTATTTGTACTATGGGCCAGATTGGACTCCATGGTGGCCCAGATTTGGCCCCCAAGCCTTATGTTTGAGACGTGTGTCCTATTGTGTGAGGGAGCTTTTTTTTTTTTTATTTATTTAATTACATGAGTGCTACCTGTGAGTGTGACAACTTGAGCTGCTTCTGCTGATCAATCTTTATAAGCTGGACTTTGGCTTTCTTTAGCAGGTGGAGCATCCTCTTATTAGCTCCACTGAGGCCAATTCGATGGCTCGGCCCGCTGACTTCCATCACCTCTCTGGTAGAGTCCACAGGAGCAACTTGTCCTTCATCTGGACAACACAAGCAGTGAGTAAAAGGAAGATATCTGGTCCCAAGTTTACTTAATCGGAACGAGTTGGAGTCATAAAGTACACGTCTTTCAAAATGTAAAACAAAGAAATATTCATTATACAGTCATAACTCAACTTATGACAGAGCCAATAACCAATAATCCAAGTTACAGAAAACCTTTACGTTAATTTTTCGTTTCTGAATGCAAAAGAAAATTACATTTACAAAACAAAACCCCTGAGATATAAATGCAGTACAGTACGTATTCATTATTCATCATAAATGGTAAATGGTCTGCATTTATATAGTTCTTTTCCACCTTCATGGTGCTCAAAGCTCTTTACATTAGCTTCACATTCACACACACACACACACACACACACACACACACACACACACACACACACTCACACACCAGTAGGTTTGTAAGGTCTAAGGTCAGTCCTACTGGGGGCCTAAGTCAGGGTTCAGCCGCCCATAAACTCAAAGAAAATGATTCCTGGTGCAAATGAAAAGAAGAAGTGACTGAGTTATTAATAGAAGTGAAACAGGAGATGAATAAAAAAAAAGGAGGAGGAGCCATCATTCAGTCAGCACCAATAAAACACATGCTGGACACATTTCATCAACTTTCTTAATTCATGGAAAAACATCCTGAAAAAAAAAAAAAATTCACGAGTCGCACTATCCCCCAATATGACGGCGTACGCCTTGTGGGTTTTAGGCAGATTATGAAAAGTCGTCAAAGGCAATTGTGTTTGGATCGATATTTCACCAAACGTCCGTCAACAAACATTGTTGAAGGTGAAGTGACAATTAAAACAAACTCAATGGTATGAAAATGACCCACATGTCTGGGATGAAAATGACCCACATGTCTGGTTCATTTAATGGTTTAATCTTTAATGTTCAGTCAGTGACACATTTACCTACTGACACCAATACATTACATCTAAAATATAAACTTTCTGTTACTTTTAGCACATATTTCATACAAAATGTGTATACTTTTACAATTTTTAAAGGGTTTGAGGGGTAGTATTTGGGGCCTTGGAACCAATCAGACCTTTTACATGTAAAATGCGACTATTTATGAAAAATTCACGGTACGAAAACACTTCTGGAATTAATTAATTGCGTAAGTTAAGGTACCACTGTATCTGTATGTTATCTAATATTGGAAGCTTGGTCTAATCAATGCTCAGACCATTCCTATACTCTGCTCTTAAAAGATAAGGAATGATTTTATTGATTCAACCATAGGGAAATACAGGTGTTAACTGAAGCAAGATATAAAACATAAAAGAAAAAATGTTAATACATTCAAGTGTGAATGATGATGAACTCTGTAATTCCATCAAGATTCATAAAAATGTCATAATATTTTAGGGATGCATCCATTTATATAACTAGGTCATTATCCATTGCAGATTGCCACTGGCCTTTTGGCAACAAAGATAACATTTGCTCATTGCACTGTCGTTGTTGCAATCTGCTGCGTTGTATTTGAAGCCGTTGCAAAAAATGTGCATTAACGAGGTACTGATTGTAACATGAAAAAAAAAAACAGGAAAGAGCAATTGTACCGACGCTGTATTTTCAACCTTCTGCCCTTCACATTATACATTATGTTTATATCAATTGAGGAAAAGCAGCACCTTTAGAATAACATGACAGATAAATATCAGTAGTGAAAGAGCATTTTATATGTTGATACAGATATTGGCCGACATCAGCAAGTATCAGCTGATATCCGTGTTCAATACGTATTAGTAAAGGTTCATCCCTACAATGCGTGACTGAAACTGAGGTGGAATGAATACATTTAAAAAAAAAAAACACACACACAAAAACATTAAAGTCAATATAGAATGTTACAATCAGTACATGGTTATGACACGGCTGACCACACAACTGCTAAATAAATAACACTATAGAGACAGGCTTCATACACACTTTAAACATGACTTTTCTATGACTTTTTGGCAAATTTCCATGACTATGCACGTTTACTTTAACACTATCTTTTTATTCTTATTGTTTAAAGTTTACCCTCAGAGGTTGAACAATAAAATTAACGACAATGTGTGGTTCAACAGTAAATTAACATTTATGTTCACGTCCCGGTAAAGACGCACTGTTAAACCCACTTTCCTGGCATTTCTATTTCATTTGGGCTAAATTTTAGTCTATACCCACTTCACCACATGCAGCATGATACATCCCAAGACGTGAGTGAACGAAATTAAAGGGAAGTTCATTTAAACTTTCAAGTAATTTAAAGTTGACAGAATAGAACGTTAAGGTTAAGACGACGTGGAATAAACGTATTATTCACTCATTCAAACTATTTTTATTATTATTATTATTATTATTAATCACACATTATTATGCTGTGTAAAAAAAAGAAAAGAAATCCATGACTTTTCCAAAACTTTATTTTTTTTTTACTTTTCCAAAACCTTTCCAGGCCTAGAACTTGCCTTTTTTAAAATCCAAACCAAAACATATGAACCCTGTAGACCAGGGGTGTCAAAGTGTGGTCCACGAGGGCCGGTGTCCTGCATGTTTTAGATGTTCCCCTCTTCCATTCCACCTGGAGGTCATTACATCATTATCAGTCTGATGAGGAGCTGATTATTAACTCTTTAAGTGTCAGTGCTGATGTGTTCTGAATGGATGATTTTGTTTAAATATTCAGAAAAATTCAACCATTTTCCTTTTAGTTTTGTGCATGGACAAGGTGCCAAAAAGCAAGAGTTTTTTATTTTATTTTATTTAAACATTTTTAAAAGGCAAAATTAAAATTGCTGGGACCACATTTTAATACTAGTTTTCTTCTTTAGTATTTTTTTTTTATTATTTTTCCACATTATTTGTCATTTTGTAAATATTTCTTAGTTTTTGTTGCTCATTTTGTTTATTTTTCTACATTTTGGGTTTTTTATTGTAGTATTTTTCTTTGATTTTCTGCCATTTGTGTCTTACTTTGCTCATGTTACCAATTATTTTGTTAGTTCTCAGGAGTTAAAGGGTTAAACTGAATCACATGGAAGAGGGAAATCTCTAAAACATGCAGGACACCGGCCCTCGAGGACTGGAGTTTGACACCTGTGCTGTAGAGATAAACTGACCAGCAACAGGCATTTGTAAAAACAGCCAAAATTAATCAACAAAAGGAAGAAAATAAAAAAAGAAAGGATTCTTACTATTTTTGTCTGCATCCCCTTCTTTCGCTCTTTCCTCACCCACAGGTTTATGAGTGGCTGCTTGCACATCCGTGTTTATCATCACCGCTAGTTTCCTCACAACGCCGGGAGAGTCCATTTCCTCCATCATCAGCTTGGACCTCCGCCTCTTCCGGGCATGAGAGCTCAGACTGTCTTGGTGATAATCATCCTGAGCGTCACACTGGCCTTTCTTCTTCTCTGCCAGTTTTAAGGTTAGTTTTTTCAGGTTCTTATAGATCTCCACGTGGCTCGTGCCTGGACTTCCCTTGAACGGGGACTTTGTCAAACCAGACTGGCTGTCGAGGACAGACATGGACTCGCTGTCCGACTGCAGTGCGTTGCCGTCGTAGCTGGGTTTCCTGTCGTCTTTCGGTTGACCCTTTAGCCACGTTGATAAAGAACCCTTTGGAAAAGCTATTATTTCCTCATCCAGGAACCTCTTGGGGACTTTGATGACACGGGACGACCTTGCACTCATTACAGGGGTGGTGGAGTTGTTGGGCGTCTGCTGGACTTGTTCAGAAAATGAACTGGACTCACCCTCTGATGGAGTCATGGATGGACCCTGTAGCTGCTGCACGGTCGGAGTGGAGTCTGGAACATAAGAGTAAAAAGTATGTGTGACACGACAGCGAGGTATTTTTGGACCATCTGTAGGACCTTTTCTTGCCTTGCGCCTAAGTCCAAATAAAGACTTGCGTTTTTTGTCGGCTTTTTTGTCAAAGGACTGTGCGGCTTTACCTTCCAGCGGCATGGCTGCCTCCTGTCCAGCCTGAGCTCCAGCTTCAGCTCCCGCCTCCGGTGAAGCACCCATGTCCTTCCCCATTTTCCTCCTCCTTCGTTTGTGAAGCAAGGTGAAGGATGGAGCGGCCGCTTCAGATGTTCGTCTCGAGTGTCCGACTCGAAACCTCTTCATCCGCCTTCCAGACTTGTGTGACTCGGGTTGCTCCAGCTCAGATTCCTCAGACACCTCACCTGGCTCTTTGTCCCTGGAAGCTTTTTCTTTCCGCATCAGGATTCCTAAGCGCTTCTTTTGCTTCACGCCACCAGCTGAGGTAGTGGCTGTTTGGATTTGCGTGGTGCCTGAGTGTGCAGACCCCCCCGTTTTGCTGATAAATTCAGCTGACTTTGTACTGCTCTCTCTACCTGAGGCCAGCTCCTCTGCATGTCTGGTTTCCCGTTTATCACTGAGTTTAATGACCACTTTGGGTATATCTTTATTTTTTCCAGGGCTCTCTTTGACAACGGTGCCATCTTTACTGACTCTCGGTACAATTTTCCCAATAAGAGCAGGTTTTGGGGTCTTTTGTACAATTTTTCCAATGAGCGTTGTTTTGGGAAGAGAATGGCGTGAAACTTTCGGAGGCTTGGTTCGGCTTTGTGAAGACCTCGGAGTTTTCAGTTTTGAACGTGATGTGGTCCCAAATCCAGAGAAATCATCTTCCTACAAAGACAGACATAAAGCATGAAGTTTAGACAAAATCTATCACATACCTCACAACGCTGCTTAAAATGATGAATATACAGATTTTTAATGAAACCGTATTCAGATGATTTTGAACGTCTCATGTAAAGGTGGAACCGAAAATAATCAAACAATTGTTTTGTCTGGTTGGGGTTGTCTTTCAAAGAATAATAATAATGAATGGACTGAAGGACCTGGTACTCAGGTTTCTGTGTGTGTGTGTGTGTGTGTGTGTGTGTGTGTGTGTGTGTCTGTGGCTTCTCGCTGCCTTAATTTGATTCTCACGTATCATTTGTGCTTCAACCGTTGCTCAGCATCAGCTCTCCACTCCAATCTTACTTCACCGTTGCATCAGTATTGTGCAGCACCCAACCAAACTGTTTAGTTTCAATCTTCCTTCATCTACAAATACTGTAATAACTCAGCAGATTTGTTCACAACCTGGCAATGTCTGACTCATTTTTGTGAGATATAAATCCATTTTTTCCCCGTAGTAATCAATCAATAGAGTAGCACTTAAGTAAGGTGCATTTAAAAGTCAGATATTTTCTACCATTCTATAGCAGCAAAATAATTAGAATAAAAATAAAAATTAAACCAAGTATCAAATAAAACCTAAATATCAATGTTACCAAAGATGAAAGAAAAACTACACTCAAACCTTCTGCTCTAAAACTGAGAACTTGATTTCTACTGAAATTATCTATGGCTGAAAATTTAACAGATTAAACTCTCATACTGAAATCTCTCCAGCACTGCAGAGCACAAGAGTGTGACGTGCAATCCTCCAGTGGAGCACCCACAAGCTTTAGCATGAAGCCATGTGACTGTTACAGTCCCCTCTAAAAGGATTGCATCACTGATGTGACCAACTGATACCAGACATTAAAACCCCTGCTGCTGATGTAAAACAATCTGATAAAATATAATTGCCAATAACATTATTACTTTCCCACACACACCTTTTGTATGAATTAATCTAAGGTATATGCATTGTTATGGGCATTTGAATAGTCTCTGAATGTGTCACAGCCAGGACAGGGTTTGATCAACCTTTGCAGCATGTTAGAAAACATTTAATCTTGAATTTGAAATATTGATAACTCATAATTTTAGGTTTTAGTCCGTTCTACATGTGCTGTAATTTTTTTTAACTTACAACAGTCTATTCTTGCATATATACTTATTCCTTTATTATAAATGACAGATTTTTTTATTTTAGCATGTTATTATTATCTTGAAGTTTTGTTTACTAGTCGAGTACTCATGATGACTTAATGTTACTGCTGCTGTAATTTCTTGTAAAGAATCAACAAGGTCTATATTATATAATTATGTACTGTAGATTAACTGTTCTTCCTTGTCTAAACTACATGCCACAGATGACTAGAGAAATCTTCAAGGGATATAATACAAAAAGAAAACATATGGTTTCATTTAGTTAGCTAAATTCTCCTAACTCTACATCCATATAAAAATGTATGTAAGTAAATTAATATTTTTGTACATGTTGCCAAAATCAGGCCATGTATAGAGTAGCAGGTTTGTGCTTATAGATACCTACCTCACAAACACTGATACTAAAGTTATGAGTTGCTGCAAAAAAGGCATGTTGTGCACGAGGGGAAATTGTGACGCTTGAATAAAACATTGCAGAATATGCAAGTTCACAGCTAAAATGACAACGATCATAAAAAGTTTGTTTCCTGAACTGCATCCCACGTTACAACCTACATTCCAAACACGGAGCAGTCAGCTGACAGCTTCAACATGGAGAGGACGACCCCCAAGTTAGGTCCAACGACGTTACAACTACGACAACATTAGCAGCCTTTGTGTCAGCGTAGTGCTAACTTCCACTGAATAGAAGGGATCGGAGAAAACAACAACTGAATAAAGTCTCTACGGTTTCCACAACAAAACAGAAACCACCAGTGGGTCTCACCGCCAAAGTTTCCGCCTTATGTTCCCTTAATGCAAACAAACTCAGCTGTATGTGGTCAGTGTATGGCTACTGCTGCAGCTTCAAACCACAGATACTGCTTTTAATCACAAAAAATATGTACAATCTAAAGAATCAATCATGCTCAAATTATATCAACATGAACCGAACTGGTGCAAACATTGCAGTTAAAAGACCATCTACCAGGCTTCTTCACAGTCAGCGTTTGTTAGCTAACTTAGCTACATTAGCATAAATACCTATAACAAGTTACAGTTATAATGTCTTTCTTCTAAACAGGTTATATTCATTTATGTTCAAATACGTGTTATCCACCAGGCTGGTATAAATATAAAAAGGTTACATTATTCACCTCGTCACTGTTGCTGGAGTCAAACCCCGCATCTTTCTGCCGCCTGTGCTTCTCTGTAATACCGAGCAGGCGCAGCAGGGACGGATCCTCACTCAAAGCCAAACCGATGTTTACAGGCCTCGGCCCTCCACCAGCCTGTTCCCCGTCGTCTGAGCCCAGCCTTCCGCGTCTGCTACGTTTTTCCGACCGCAGCCTGCTGCGAGCCGTGCACGGCCGACCCGGGAAGCGAGCCCGGGCCGAAGTTTGAGTGCTCAAGCCCGCGACAGTAGCGGGAGACGGTAATCCTCCTCCCGATGCCGCCATTATTTACTACAACAACACGGACGGCGCGCTGGCGGAGGATGACTGCAGCGATGAGAGGCAAGATGGACTGCTCCGACCAAAGGCGCGAGATAGAAAGCACGCCCGTTGCATCATGGGAAACCGAACTTCTGCTTCGGCACGGCCCCCATTTCGCGACTGTTGTGACTTCGCTCAGACAGAACAGGCCATTAAACAGCACTTTCGTTCGGGGTAAATGTTCAGATAATATGTGTAAAAAAACACATTTGAGATTATTTATTAAAACCTCTGGAATAACAGTAGTCTAAAATGAGATCATTTTCTGTAATACACAGCTCAAGTTTATATTTTATACTTATCCTATATGTATTTTACATACATTTATGTGTTTATTTATCTCAAACGGAAATAAAAAACATACATAATAATAATAATAATAATAATAATAATAATAATAATAATAATAATAATAATAATAATAATAATAGTAATAATAATAATAATAATAATAATAATAATAATAATAATAATAATAATAATTATTATTATTATTATTATTATTATTATTATTATTATTATTATTATTATTATTACATATGTACCAGTCAATGGTCATTGGTGACAGAAAAAGCAGCAATTACAATACATTTAACACACTTATTCCATACATTTATGTTATGACTTGTGAATAGTTTTTCTTCTTTTTTATTACATTACTTTATTTTTTTATTTTACTTTATTGTCTTACATTTCTTTGGTGGTATAAAATTGTTCTGTAATCATACTGCTCGTTTGCCCCTTCAACCCCCCCCCCCCCCCCCCCCCCCCACACACACACACACACACGCAGACAAAAATTTTTTTTTTTATTACAATGAACTGAAATGAGATAAAATAAATAAAAACAGAATTTTACTTACTACTACAGCTTTGTAAATTATATATTTTGTTATAATACACAATTAATCATTTTTGGGTTATTCATTATTTCACTCTCACAAGAATTCATTTATAACATACGGACTACTAGTTATTTCCAATAAATATTTTATGCTGTGTTTTACATAAGGGACAAACTATACATTTATGATTTATCTTGATCCTTTATGTAAAAGATTTGGGTACTTTCATATATTATTTTTCCATAAATTGAGGTCTATATTAATGTAAAATAGAAAAAAAGAGTAAGAAATTGATGAAGGCAATACATACTCCATTTCTGCAAATAATCAGGAACTCACACTTTTATTACACGCATGCTGTATGTGCTTTTTCTATTTTTTCTCCTTTATTCCTATGTTTAATAATTAACTTTTATATATTTTGATGGTTTTATTGTTCTGTTGTAGTAAGGTAAGGTCACTAAAAAGCAATAGGACTGTTGTTTTTTCTCCCAGGTAGCAGAGAAAATAGTTGAGGTGCTGTGCTTACCGACTGTAGAAGAAATAACCCATTATCTACAAAAGCTAACAGCAGTAGTCTAAAGCACAGACTTATTCACTTGGAAAAACAACATTATGATGCATCAAAATTAAGTATGAATTACACGTCCTTTTGTTAGTGTGTAGTATTTTTAATAAAATGATCATACAACTAGGAAATTCTTCTTCTGCTTTAAGTATTTCACTGTTGTGCGGCAAAATAAGAAATAAAACTGAGGTGTAAGTCAAAAGATCCAAAATAATAATAATAAGGTATCAGTGTCGGTAATATATCTAGAGATGTGGCTGTTGATGTAGTTTTTCCTGACAAAACTGTAGCAAAAGTGGAAAATTGACTAATAAACAGTTTTCAGTAAAACTGAAAGTTGTTCACAGTGTGTAAAAACAATACATATATTTAATTTAATGAAAGCTATTTACCTATTAAAACAGGAAAATAAGACCCTGATAATGGCACGGCCATATAAGCTCACACAGCCAGGGCCGGTGTGGCTGCAGGTTTTGTTCCAACCAAGCAGCACCACACCAGACTGGAGTCAATTAATCAACTGATGTCAGTCTTCAGAGTCGATTGGTCAAACTGTGAACTCTTGGTTAGTTGGAACAAAAACCTCCAGACACACTAGCTCTTTGTGGAATAGTTTGGACATGCCTGAGCTAGCCAATTTACTTACATTTATATTAAGTGTTAAGATTTTTTCAGTCGTACATTCTCTGCGTAATTGTAAATTTTAGAAATTTACACAAAATAAAATGGTAAAGTTAAATACAAAACAATGGCAGAATTTAAATGAGATTTAGTTACTTATTCTACAGTGAATAAAAAAAAAAATTCAGTAGAGGTAACAGCATAAGGACATTTAATGACAAGAGCTTATACTGAATTGATAATTATGTACACATGTATGAGTACACTTTTATTCACAAGTGCTCATTTTGAAAGGATATCTTTCAAAAAATCTTTTGAAAAATGGTGTTCCAGAAACAACCTACATACTTCAATGGTGTTGCATAATCGTGCTTCAAAAACTCTCACATAGAAATGTTCCTTCCTACACTCAGCAGAGTATGATAACCATCAGTCTGAAAATTATTTCACTGGATGATGTAAGAAGAAGGTGCAGCTTTTTTTTTTCTACACATTATCTTGTATCATCTTCCTCCTCTTCTTCTTTCTGAGAGTGCGTTGTCAGGTGGGTCTTTAGAACACTCTCTCTGGGAAAACTCTTCCCACAGGTTAGGCATTTGTATCTGCTAGAACAGTGAGCCCTAGCTATGTGTGCGCTCAGCTGATCCGGCCGTGCATAACTCTCATCACACTCTGCGCATGCATGAGCCTTGCGAGGCAGGCGTCCATGTTGTATTTTCTTGTGAGCCCGTAGGGCTGCAAGAGAAGGGAATAGGAGATCACAATTGGCTTCAGAACAAGGGATCTGCTGCTCTTGGGAAGAGCCTCCCCCTGTTGGAGTATCATTGACTCGTCCCATTTCATCGTCTTCTTGTTTAATTTTCGTGCTCTTAATTGGCACTTCAACATCTTCATTCTTCGGTTTTCTGCCGCGCTTTTTTCCTGGCTTTCCCGGTTTAAGGTTACAGTTTGCACTGTTAGCAAATTTCTCCTGGTGAAGCAGAAGTTCATTTTCTGACTGGAAATAGCGACTACATTTACAGCACTGGTAGGTGTCCACTGTCTGATTCAGTATTGGCAGTGGTGGATGGAGGTGCACTGAAATACGATGGTACTGGAGTCGTGATGGATTTGGGAACAAGGCACCGCAGTCTTTACAGGGACACTGTCGTTCCACACAGTCCCATCTCCTGTGTTTGGTTAGCTGCCAGACAATTATCAAAGACAAGAAACGGAAGGTACAGTAAGGTACAGCTTTTCAAACAACGTATTAAATGTGACCCACCACCACCAAACCAGGCATAAGTGGCGCTGAGCCGTTCAGAGCTACAGCCAAATTTAGGCTGGAAGGTGATTTGTTATTAGTGTTTACACCTTATCAAAAAACGGTACCTTAACACCTCTATGTTCACTTCCTGTGGTCATTACATTGAAATCCAATCAATAAAGGTGTTTATTGAGTCAATTATTTAAGCGGCGACAAAAGTTCAGGTATTGCTGAGCAAAGACAAAGACGACTTCCACCTCTTTTCGCCGAACAAAACGATCTCCGTTCCGTGGGTAAACACCCAAGTGTTTGGTACGAGGTAAAAGCTTATATTGAATGTTCTGTCCAATGGTGTAAGCCAAATGATTATAATACGTCACACTTCTGTCCTATTATTATAATATATAAAACTTCTGTGACATGTCCATCAGAGTGTCCTTTAACATCTGTCAACAATTTGTGTCAATCGGATACAAATTATTATGCGTTGCTAAGGACTTCCTACCCCAAAACAGTCCAAAACTTTAACGGACAATATCTAAAAATATGCAAATTGTAAAATATGTCCAAATGTGGATATTAAAATGACCATAACTTTGGTTCTACTTGTGATAGAAACATCATTTTTTCACCATCTTAAACCTTAGTTTCCACTCTACCAAGATACACACATAACTCTGTTTGGATTTACACACACTTATGCCTGGTTTACTGGTGGGGGGTCACATATGTGTCCTTTGGAACAAACAGAAAAGTACTCTTACCTCTGTGAAAGTAAGGAAGGTTTGCTTGCAGAAAGGGCACTGGAAACATTTTTCATCATTGCGATGTGTAGCCGTGTGCTCAGTGAGTTCCTCAGATGAGTAAAAGCACTTGTCACAGTTATAGCAAGTGAACACTGTGTTAGTCTGAAAAACAATGACAAAGCAAATACTTTAAAACACTGATAAAAATAGTTTTTAGTTTATAACAAAATTCTAAATAGCCAACAAATTTCATGACACATCCACAAAATTATTTCCTTTCTCTGTACAATGGCACCTGCATACAGCTAATGTAGTGCAGCTTATAGTTTCAAACTGTAGTTAGTAACTGAATACAGTGCAACCTGCATGAAAATATGAAAAACACATGTTTATAACAACTACAAATAAATATTTTTATTAGATTGTATTTAATTTAGGCATTTAAAAATAAAGGTATTAGCGTAATATAATAAATAAAACTCAAATTACTTTCCCTCTCATGTGAAACTCATTACAAACAGAAATGAGCTGATTTCAGATTCATTTTCCAACCCAGCCAAAATATCCTTATGAAGGATACATCCTCATTCCATTATGTTTCAATTTAAGTCACCACAGAGAAACAAACATTTTTTATTTAATTGGGACTACATGAAGAATTATTCTATACAGTTGACAAGTTTGTGAATTTTTTTCCATTATTAATATCACGTCTTTAACAACAAATTTGAGGTATTTTAACCAGAGTAAAAAATTTATATTCTTCATTTCTTTTCAAACAACTATGTATGTACTACCGTTAGGTATTCCTCACACTGTATTGTGCATAAATTTAATCTAAAGGATTAATTTTACTCATTTGTACTAAACACCAGCACTGTTGATGTGTTTCATTTCCTTTTATTCACATATACTGTCAAAAGGTCCAAGTAAGAACATCACATTTTGTATTTCTATTATGTAAAATGGGACACCCTGGGAACCTGCAGAGTTTATGAGAGGGGCCCAGGCACAACACACTTTGTAGTATGGAAAACCCAAACCCATGTGAAAAACAGTGAACTATCCCTTAGATATCAATTATATATACCTGACTTATTGTTTTGATTCTGTCTTACCTGCTGTAGCTGCTTTTTATACTGCTCCCGATGACTCTTTCTCATGTGTCTCTCCTTTGCTTTGGGGTCAGAGAAGGTGATGAAGCACTGAAAACACTGCAGACTCTCATGTTGATCTGCATCACAGTGAGAAGGATGAGTTACAATGTTTATTCACTTTCACTGCTTAGACTGAATATTGTGCACTCAGAATTAAGTTCACACCCTGAACTATTTGAATATATTACGTTAAATTAATTTACATGATGGCAGAGGGGGACGAGGGGGGGCGCTCACAGGCTCGGACTTGATCTCAGTCTTAACCTCAGGTGTGGACTTGTCACTCCCCACGATGACCTGCTCTATCTTCACCATTTCCATCCTGATGCTTTCACAAACACGTCAGCTACACAGACCTGCAAACAGGAACACATTAGGGTATGATATAACACAGTTTAAGTTTGCGAGCAAAGGGGAACCATAGATGGACATGTTTGAAGACTGTAGATGCTAGCAATAAGTTAACCTTCACATGAGGAGTGATGTCTCCTCACTTTAATAACTGTTAGAGTGTAATAAAAAATAAACTAAAATTCATTCAATATAGATTTTTGAGAGTAAAGCTGCAGTCTGTCTGGTCAAACTGCTTAAGAAAACCAAAACAAAACCAAGGATGGAGGAAAATGACACTGGTCGACATCAACTTCATAGCCGATGGTGCTTATGTATTTAGATAAAACTGTCTCAATTCTTACTCCCGTGACACTTGCTTACTTCCGCGTTTTATGTGTGTACTTTAAAAATGTTTATACTAGGATATTAATGATTCGTTTTTTCCTAAAGTCTTTGTTAAGGATTCAAATGTGCACCAGTTTCTTACCGTTGGCGGAGTACGCTGAAATGAAGCCACGGTGAATAGGGTACCCACATCACGTGACACCGGAGAATTACCGAGAAACATCGCGAGACCATGTATGGCGTGGCTTTGTTTGGAACGTACCACTTAACTGTGCGGATGGTAAATATGCAAAGAAGCCACGCTTTGTGCCCTTTTGTATTTTTTTAAACCTGCATTATCATCGCATAAAGGACATTTTAAACATGCATAGTGATAGTTCAATTTTATGACTTTATTTTATTAATTTTTTCCATCCTATGTTCATCTCAGGCACATGAACATAATTGTTAATCATTACTGCATTCTTTGAGCTTTAAATTAAACAAAAGGTAGTTTTGGTGAGGGTTTCTTGCCATTCTTCAGAGCTCAATTCACACAGAATGAACAATTTGATCCATGTGTTATTTAAAAAAAAGAATCAATAAACACCACATAAAAAGGATTAGAAGACTGAAAAGGTTTTAAGGTTCATGGAACTTTATTGGTAATATCAGACAAGGCAGACATCAATGTAAAACTTGATGATGAGGTGATAAGACGGCACAAGGTTGTCGTTACTTTTTTATTATTATTTAAATAATTTGACAATGAAACGATCTCAGGGTGGATATAAGGATAAGCAGAAGAACCAGGAGTCAACGGAGCCACTTAAGCTCTGGCTTGCTTTTGCTGCTGGAATTCAGCAATTCTACTTTCCATCACAGGTCTGAAATGCCTGATCAGTCCCTAAAAACAGAAAAAAAGGAATTCAAATATTGTTTACACATCTTGTATGTCATCATATGTGCTGAATGGAAATGTTAATTGGAGGAAAACATCTGTACACGGGGGTATATTCTTTTTCTTACCCTGTCCCTCAAAGTGGAGGCGAGGATATCTTTTTTGGTTCTTATTTTGTTGTTTGTCAGCAACTTTATGCAAATTTCCGATACATTTTGGTGAACACATTGCAAATGTCAAGGTCACCAAAAATAGTGTTTTCACAATGATAAGACATAATCAAAAATCTGGTAAAACTTTTTTGCAAGGGATGGGGTTTGTTGTACCTGGCACCACTTGTGTTTGATTTACTTTCGCACTGTAAAACTGACCTAAAAGCACCAGAATTAATTAATTGGAATAAGTTTCTTTTCTTGATTTTTCAGCATGAAATAAAACCGAATTGTGGGGAAAATTTATAAATAGGTTGATTTCACATGATGTCACATTGTTATATAGTCAGCGTGTGATTTTCAGATGGAGGGCAGGAAGTTTTCCATTGTGAAAATTTCTGTTTTGTGGAGTTTACGGCTGCGACAATCGTTCTAACCGAGAGAAGGAAAAGCATTTTTTTTAGAGTACCAAAGATTGTCATTCACAAAGATGAGAAATGGGAAAAAGCTCACACAAAAATGACGTAAAAAGTGGATTTTAAAATAGCGTTTACGGTCAGGAGGCACAGAGTCTGCTAATGCTAATGCTAACGCCTGTGACTCCAGCGACCACTTCGTCAGAGATATGTTCCAAAGCCAACTTTTTTGTGGATGTGCTATATATTATTAGGTTGTGGTTAAATGTTCATTGACACTGTTGTAATACGGTTTAACTACTGCTAGTGACTAATGCAATCAAACATGCAATACATCTTGATGTCGCATCTTTACAAATAAAACACTCACCCTGGTGAAGACCAAACGATAATTATCACTGAGCCTTTTGGTACCGAGGTTGTGGACCCACCCACTGACAAAAAAGTTCTATGTCTCCAAACTGTTCTAGTCTTTCATCTGCTGCTGGTGTAAGTAGGATGTCTGCAGGAGCAGGTAGTTAGTGACATTCATTTTCATAAGATACGAGTCACGTCTAATACATTTTTAACTAACTGTATGTATCTGTTTGGAGACTGGATCTAAATCCGTAAAATAAACACTCTCTTCAATGGTTTCCTCCATAGCGACAGTCTCAATGGTTACTTCCTGCCCTCCAGCTAAAATTGCGACATCATAATAGTCATGTGACTGAAACCTACCTATTGAGTAGTGTTGCGCGGGCTACCCACTGGCCAGCGGATATCCGCGGGTGACCCGCGAGTCGGGCGGGCTGGGTCCCAGTATTAATACATATTGCGGATGCGGGTGGGGCGGGTCAGGGACGATCAATACCCGCAGAGGTGTGTGTGTGTGTGTGTGTGTGTGTGTGTGTGTGTGCTTGGCTCGCGCATGTGCAAGCCCGTCACTTCCTGTTTTGAATGCTTTTTTATCCCAACTTTTTGTTATTTCTTATTAGCGCCAAATCTCCCTGAACACTCAGAGATAAGAGTGAAAATGTGGGACTTGATCAGGGAGAAGATTAAAACAGGCGATGCGAAGGTTGTACGGAAACGTTGTATGTGTTGGCTTTATAGAGTGATGATGTGGGTGGAGTCTATTTTATGTGCTGGAGTGCATATTGAGACGTTAGAAAGGAGGCAAAAATGATGCTTCATGACTTTTAACATTAGAAGCACAAGGTAAAGATGCTGCGAATGTACTATGTGAGTTTAGAGACAAATTTAAGCTCGCGGGTTGATAGCGGGCGGGTTGGGTTTATCGATACGTGACATCATGCGGGTTGGGCGGGGCGGGCCTAGCCACGTCTTGGGTTTGGGCGGGGCAGATTTCTGTAAAACCCCCTAACTGTGCATCACTACTATTGAGAAGATTTTTACCACATCAAATTCATTGCCTTAAAAGTGTTATTTACAGAGTTTTCTCCAGTATGCCTTCTATCGACCCTGTTAGTATAAAGCGGTGATATTAAAGTTTACCTGCACAGGCCATGCAGCACCATCACCCAGGGCGCAGATCGTGTGTCCCTCAATCTGTTTACTGAGTTCCCAAATCATGTCAATCTCTGTACTTCGTGCATCTCCTTGAACAAAACGCCACATCATTTTGTTCATCCAGTCAACTCCTACGACGACAGAACAAAGAACAGAAAGCAATTAATTAGCTTGTTTAGAATCAAGTAAAATGTTGAATATAGTTTTATTACAACAACAAAATCCTAAAGTTTTGAGTTTGTTAAAGTTGATTCCACAGGTGCATTACCTTCTCTGCATGGTGTGCACTGTCCGCAGCTCTCATGTTTGTAAAATTCAATCAGACGGGCGATGCATCTGATAATGTCCGACTACAAAGACAATGCATTCACCAATGTAACAAATGTGGATTGAAGTCTCTCGACATCATTTATGACACTGAGCATACACACTTACAGATTTGTCCATAACAATAAGAGCAGCTGTGCCAAGGCCCGTCTGTGCCTGAATGAGTCCGTCAAAGTCCATAAGCACTTCTGCACACACATCCTTGGGAATAAGGGGAGTTGAGGAACCACCGGGGATTACAGCCAGCAGGTTATCCCAACCTCCACGCACTCCACCTACCAGACAGATGTTTATTTCAATTAAGTTAAAAAACAAACTTTACTTTGGCTACTCTTAAATTAAGCTGTCTTAATCTTTTCAGTTTGTGACCTCCTCAGCAAATGGGACACAAACAGATGAAAGAATGAAAATGTAGGTTTTTCCTTTTCATTCACTTGTTTATCACACAAAAACATCATACACTTCTCCCTTTGAAGTAGGATCATATATGGTATAATCCAGTGTTTCCAATACATGGAGTCATTCTGTGGCACAGTGCCACAGAATGACAACCGAGCGCCACAAATAGACTGCACCCCCCCCCCCCAAAGAAAAAAACCCGCACACACACATATACAGCCATTGTTTAATTACGCACTCTCTCCACGGTTAAAGAGAAATGCACATACGAGGCAGTGTGTGCACACAGTGTTGGCGAAAAGGCGGACCGTGAAGTTATAGTTCACAAGAAGTTCCAGATTGTTCCATATGCTACAGGTGTTAAATACATTTACATGTAAAGGCAGGAATACATTTAATTTAATGAAGCACTTGATGACACACAGTGTTTACTAAAGCCTCTATGAAGAGCTAAGTAGACTAGCACTGTGCTAATAGCACTAGCCTAGCACTGTGCTAATAGCACACTTGGAAATGAATCTAAATCTTCAGACCAGCTATTGTGCAGATACTGGACCATGACTGTGACAGAGTGAGTACTTTTAATAACAAGTATAGATGAGAAACTGGTGTTTGTGAATTTCTCAACTGGTCACATGACATGTGGTGCTAGCTTAAGAATAGGTTATTAATAATAATAATAATAATAATAATAAGTTAATTTGAGGGGGGGTATGTTCCATCGAACCTTTTTTTCCCCTCTGTTTTTTTTAGGATTCCTAATTTATTTCATTAAATAATTATTGTTATAATTGTGAATCTTTTTGCCTTTCTAATATTTTTGTGCAATATCCTGCATTTAGTGTTTCTTTTTCAGTTGTTAATTGGCTTCCGTCATAGCAGATATAAATTGGACGGGCATTTGGTTTTGGGGAGTGGACGTCTTTTTTCCTGCCCCGCCTCCAGAGCTGTGACATCGGTTCCAGGATTGTTCACGTCTACAAGATGCAAGTTGGCTGCACTTAGCCTTTTTTCTTAGCTTTTGTTTCTTCTTTGTTTGACCCAGTGAGTGTGGACGTCCTGTTTTTGGTTTCTGTCAGGGTTTAGGTGTAAGTTGTACAATGCCACTGGTCTGTGGGAAACACTGTAATTCTTTTGATTTCACTGACACCGCCTCCACCTGCTGTATTTATATACCTGCGTGTCTCTCAATGAGGTCTTTCATAGGGACTGACATCTCTTCTTCTACAGTGCAGGGATGATTAACATGGCCGGATATGTTGAAGAGCTTTGTGCCGGAGTTCCTCTCTCTGCCAAAGCCCAGAAACCATGACCCTCCACGGCGACAGATGGTGGGTGCCACGGAGACAGTCTCCACGTTGGCAACAGTTGTCGGGCAACCAAACACACCTTTAACAGAGAAGAGGGGAGGTTTAACAGAGCTTTAATTGCATTAAATTAACTCGACAATCTCTGAAGATGAGAACCCATGAGAACCCTGACCTTAAGAATCACAGAGTGATAAACAAAAAGCTTAAAAAAAATAAAAAATAAAAGACAATTGAGACAATAAAAACCTTCAGATTAAGTCAGGATGAGTAATAACTCCATTAAATTAAATTAAATCCAAGAAAATGTCTGCAAAACTCAATTACAAACCTTACAAACCTTTCTTGATATCTGGTGTCCCAAAGCCCTCGTCCACTTACCAACATCAGCAGGAAATGGGGGCTTAAGGCGGGGTTTGCCCTGCTTTCCCTCCAGAGACTCAATAAGAGCAGTCTCTTCTCCACAGATGTATGCTCCAGCACCACGCATTACAAACACATCGAAGTCATAACCAGAACCACAGGCGTTTCTTCCAATAAGCCCGGCAGCATAGGCCTCGTTTATAGCCACCTATGCAGAGAGAGAATATGATGACGCTTAATAGAATTAATTAACTTTAAAGTAATATACAATCATACAGTATATACAATACATGAATTATAATCATTATGACATGGTTTTCAACTTCATATTTTATATATTGTCTGTCAGTCTTTTATCTGTGGTGTACATGGTTCTATTTATGAGATGAACACCGCAGAGCATTAAGTGTTATGCATGCAGTGTTTTATACAATTAAAAGGTCATTTAAATATAGAAATGTGAGTTAGTGGGTTTACATGGGAGTTTTTATTCCCGTCTAATTCTGAATAAAAGTTCATTCTGCTTTAAGATGAAACATGTAAACACTTAATTCCAGTTGAAAACGTTAATTACTAATTAAACTTCCTTACAAATAAAGTAATAATATAAGATAATTCCTGTCACATGTAAACAGTTAATTCCATTTTCACATTATTCCTGTCGTTCTGCGCATCTTCCTGGTCTTGACACGATTACGTAAATCGTTAAGCCGACACACACGTATCCCGTGCTGTGATGTAACAGTGATGTGTGGGCGGACCTGAGGTGAGCGGGCGCCTGCGGTTGTGGGTCTTTGAAAAATATTTTTACTGATATTGGGGTTGCAGTCGGTCGGGTTGTTTGCAATAAACATTAAAATAACCTGGTAAATCATTGTAATTTAAATATTAGCTCAAATTTTCTATCATCAATACATACACTTTATTAACTGAATTTGCATGAAGGTGTCGTCCATGGTGGTCAGTATCTACAGTACGGACGGAGCAAGAGAGGAAATAAAGTTAGGAGAGTGGAAGCTCCAGAAACATCCAAACAAAAACACTAATGTTTGAGACACACTGACTGAGGTTTTTAAAGATGATGAGTGGCTCCCAGTGTTTTCGTTTCCATGGAAACCAGGTTCAAATGTGTCTTTGGGTGTTACAGGTTGTCGACCCCTGGTTCAGATGCTGCGTTAACGTTGATAACTTTTAAATGATGAAGAACAAACATATTTATAAACATATTAACTTACAAACATTGATATGGAATTTAAACACAGAAATAAATGCAGGTATGTGAGTAAGGTCAAAGGTCATGTGATGTTCAGGTATGTGAGTAAGGTCATTGTCATGTAATGTTCAGGTATGTGAGTAAGGTCAAATGTCATGTGATGTTCAGGTATGTGAGTAAGGTCATTGTCATGTAATGTTCAGGTATGCGAGTAAGGTCAAATGTCATGTGATGTTCAGGTATGTGAGTAAGGTCAAAGGTCATGTGATGTTCAGGTATGTGAGTAAGGTCAAAGGTCATGTGATGTTCAGGTATGCGAGTAAGGTCAAAGGTCATGTGGTGTTCATAAAGACCATTGACTACTTTTTAAAAATGTGGGTCCAAAAGCGGGTCTGGTCCATCCTTTTCAAATATATACAGTATGTCTGAGTTGCGTGTAGGCAAGTTAAAAAAAATGGTCGATTATCCTTCGACTCACGCATCACTGGTGTAGGAACATTTTCCCACATGTCTGTACAGACCAAACAGACTCATGACGAAGTAAAGTATTTGATTGGAGCACTGGAAGAATTAAATATAATGTAGTATCCAGTCTTCCAGGTTGATAGTTGCAACAAAAGCAAAACAGGAAGGGGGCGCAATTGTTTTCATCTGGGAGACAGCGAGACGTCACATGGATGTTCTGTCCAATCAGAAACCTCTGTGCCCCCAGCTCTTAAAGCCCAATTAATTAGAGCAGAATAAACCTGTTTCCCATGTAAAAGTTTATTCAGAATTAACATGTGCGTGTAAACACAAAGGAAATAGGTTTAATTCCGAGTTATTTTATTCAGAATAAATAATTTTGAATTAAAAAACACCAAGTAAATGTACAGAGTGTGTAGTAAATATTCAGAATATTTTCTTTTTTTTAATTATTCAGTGTTAGTCTGCCATTGTCAGAGCCATCTACACTCTAGTTTAACAATGTGCTAGAACCGTAGATAGGTCTGCCACTCTCCACTATAGTTCTGGAATAGGGGATGATGTTATTAGCATTGTTTGGCTAACTCTTGGGTGATAGTGAGTACAGGGTGCTCAGGATGCACTACATTTGCAAATTAGTAACAGGAGATAAGTTGTTCTTGGTGGAGCGTGAACATGATGTAGCACATTACAAGTTATGTGTCTTTGTCAAAACGTGCTACATTTAAGGTGTTTGTTGTTTGAAGCGGTGATGTGTAATGTCAAAACGATAATGCTGACATCATTAAATGAAAGACCAATGAGAATATTTCCACTTTTGCAAAAGAAATATTCATATTAAAATATATTGAGTTAGCTGGAGTAATTCAGTACTAATAATACTTATTAGACTGTCTACACAGTCTGCTGCTGTTAGAAGAAGCCAAGTAAGTGAAAATAAAATTAAGCACTAGATTTTAATTAAATGAGTTAAAAAAAATATAGATTTTGCCCCTTCTGATAACTAACTGGCATCTCATAGAAATGATGATTTACAGGTAAAGAAGTTTAAGGATTCTGTCCTTGTTTGAAGTGACTGAAGGACATACAGTACATAGTTTTTAAGGACTTTAGATGCTTTTTAAGCATGAGAATATCCACAGTATACTTTATTTATGGATTAAATTAAAGTATAGATTAAATGTATTTCAGTCTATACACAATAAAATATCTGTATTACAGTCATTAATAGATTATGTTGTAGACTGAATAATTTACAACTACTTTAGAAGTGTGTATGAAAATATTCATAAAAATAACTTTAAACTATAATGAATCTTAGTTTGTTGTGTGTGTTTTCACCTGGAGGTTGGATGACTCATTGTAGAACTCTCCTCTGATATAGATATAGGCAGCTCGTGCTCCCATGGCTTTGCCTGCGACCAGGCAGCCCTCCACCAGCTTATGCGGGTCATTCCGCATAATCTCCCTGTCCTTACAGGTACCGGGTTCTCCCTCATCTGCATTCACCACCAAATACTTTGGCCTAAAGGAAAGAATGAGATTTACAATGACCAATGGTTAACACTGGTGCCTCACAGACAGAAGGTTGTTGGTTCTATTCCCACACCAGACCATACTATGTAGAGTTTACATGTTCTCCTCGTGTCTGCGTGGGTTTTCTCCAGGTACTCTGGCTCCTCCCACCATCCAAACACATGCACTGGTAAGTTAACTGGTTAACTGGTTAACTGGTTAATCTAAATCACCCATAGGTGTGAATGTGACAGTGATTGTTTGTCTATATATGTTCAGTCCTGAGATGAACTGGAGACTCATTCAGGTTGACCTCTGACCCCGCCTTCACCTGCTGGAGCTGGATTAGACCCACAGTGACCCTGTGACCCTAGTGAGGATAAAGCGGGTTCAGATGACGAGATGAGATTTACAATAGTAATGACAACATTGGGACGGCCACGTCAGTACGTTGTGTCCTTGGGCAAGACACTTCACCCTCCTTTCCTCCAGTGTCACTCACACTGGTGTATGAATGCGTATGAATGTTGGGTGGTGGTCAGAGGGGCCGTAGGCGCGAAATGGCAGCCACGCTTCTGTCAGTCTGCCCCAGGGCAACTGTGACTACATATGTAGTTTACCACCACCAGAGGGAACATGTGAGAGTGAATGAATAATGGATCAATAATGTAAAGTGCTTTGGGTGCCTTGAAAAGTGCTATAGAAATCTAATCCATTATTATTATTATTATTATTATTAACATTGGGTGTTAAAGAATGTAATCCTTCCACGTACATTTTTTAACCAATTGATGTTTTCTAATTACACAAACTACTGCAGCTATAACAGTTACAACAATATGGGGAGCCCAGATATGAAAATATATAATGTTACAGGGTTTATCTTCTGTGCTAAATCTATGATGGATCCAAAATCTGATCACGTTTCAGATTAAACAAAGAGAAGACAGAAATAAAAAAGACTTGGTAACAGCTTTAGCCTGCAGCTAAGACTAAATTAGGGAGGCTGAGATGAAATGGCAGCAGTCATTTAATCATATATATATATATATATATATATATATATATATACCTATTGGTGCCATATGTTACTGATACAAATAGACAAATGTTCAACACAGTCAATTAGACTCAGGAGTCACTATTTTGTGTATGTTTAACAGTTACAATTCTCAAACTCTGTCCATTTTTCTGGGACTTTTTTTAATATCTCAGTTATTCAATACTTTGCAATTGAAACTCATTTACTTTTGTACTTAATTACACAGACTTACTGCACCACACAGAGCAGTACTGCAGTGCATCAAGTATCATGATACTGACATTATTGTGACTGACATTATACTAATACTACCCTGTGATTCCCTACCCTACATCAAACACCAGAGCACTATGTTTTTGTTTAGATGTGTAGAGTGTGTGTATGTCCTCACTGACCTGCCATCACTGGGCTTGTTCATGAAGCTCCATTTCATGCCGGTAGGGAAACCAGCTCCACCTCTCCCTCGAAGACCAGAAACCTTGATCTCATTAAGGATCCAGTCAACTCCTTTAAGGAGAATCTCCTTGGTCTTGTACCAGTCTCCACGCCTCAATGCACCCTTCAGCCTGAGAAACAAATCAGAGCAAATACTCTCTCTCTCTAATATTATATTTAAGGTTTTTTTTTTTTATTGTTTTTTTACCTCCAATCATGACGGCCATACAGGTTTGTGAAAATTCTATCTTCATCTGCCAAAGGTCCATATGTTGTTTTCTTAGGAGGAGCCTGTAACAGTAAAAATATGTATTAGACATTTGTGTACTATGTTTTAGTTTGTAATCTAACACAGCATATGTAAATATACCTGCGTTGTGCTGTTGAATCGGGTAACAGCCGTCACTCCAGCTTGACTGACAGCAGCTGGGGCTCGCACCACCCCATTCACCACTGCCCGAGACAGGGACAGCATCCTTCTATATGAGGACGACACAGCATCACAGGTCCAGTGAGGATACACATGAACAGTACAGGTCAGAGCAATTTCTCAGTACAGTATACTTTATTTAATAACCTTTGAAGTGTGAGCAATCTGACACATGTCTACAACCACCTAACACTCTGATCATACTGTAAGTTTACAACTGAGTAAAATAATTCTTAAGATTTTCCCCAGAATGACAACTGTAAATAATAAAAAAAAACTCTCTCCCTTATATCCTTTATTTTACAAAACAATAACAACAATTATTATTATTATAATTTCAATTATTATTCTTGGTCGGTGAGTTTTAAGTACAAATGCTCGCATTTTTAAAAGTTTCAAGACCATACCTAAACTTAATAGCTTGTTAAATACAGACAAAGATCATGTAATGAAAGTTTTCAATGTTTTTTTCCAACAGTATCAACAAACAATATTTTTGCGCTGGATTTTCATAAGTATCCCTAAATGTAAACCTTTTTCCCAGCTGTCAAAGTGATGAGCACCAACACCGGTGCTGGCATATTAACTCGAAAAACACATTTTAACGCAAAATTAGTTGATCGTTTTGTTGAAGGTAGTCAACAAACAGCATAAATAATATATATTGGATGTTGTATATTCGTTCAAACGACACATCATGTACTGTTATGAAAGGTTCACGTAACAACATACGTAAAGGTATGCACCAATTTAGCCCCTTGAGCTAGTTAACACAGAGAGCCAACAATGAAAATCTATTTTATGTGAATGTTGTCACTACCGCTATATACCCACCAAAAGACTGATTTGTATGCTTTAACAAAATAAGTGTTAAAAGTGACTGGAGTACACACTGACCTCCATAGCTGCAGTTAGCCAAGCAGAGCTACCATGCTAACGCATCGGTTAACCTTGTAATGTCAAACAGTAGACTCACAAAACAACAAAAACATTAAGGAGATAAATAACGCGCTGTGTGATATTATTAATAAATTAACCAATTGCATAAAAGTTAGGTGATAATATTCCAGAACAAACTCTCCTTACCTTCTCTTCTACGTCCCGAGTTTATGAAATTTCTACAGGAAGTGATCGCCTCCTCAACCCGGAAGTACATGCTGACCCTGGAGCTACACCGGGATCTTTTCAAAACTTTATTTTTCTTCTTATTATTTATTTGGCTGAAAATACAATACACACGAATAATGACAGCCTTTAAAACCGGGATAGCACGAAAAAGCATGAATAGCTTTATTCCATCGTGGTCCCTTTATAAATGAGTCCACAATGTGACGTGGTTTCACGAGCTACAGGAAAAGAAACATTACTCCGTCCTTTACTGAATCTCATAACAGTGTTTTTCCAAAGGCCACCGTGTGGGCCAGGGGCGCAGATAGGTTTGTGAAACTGGGGGGGACGAAGATGCCAGCTAACACCCCCCGGCCCCACCATTCTGATTGGGGGGGGGGGGGTTATTACTCCTCAAAGACGAAAAATGCATTATCTTACCTAATTGTGATGTCTGATGTTCTCAAGTGCTATATACCACTGACATGACAGGATGATCAATATGGGTGTGTGTGTGTGTGTGTGTGTGTGTGTGTGTGTGTGTGTGCTACATGACTGCTCACTGTTTGTGTATATTTGGACTGTCAAACTTAATTACCCATCATTGGAAGAAATTATTTATTGTATAAGTATTAGATAAATTATTATTATTTAATAAAGTTTATTAATGCTGATACTAATTCAAATCACTCACTAAACATACCATATGCTGTTTGCAAAACTGTTTTATTTTAACACTGACTTTCAGCACACTGATTCTTTCATAAATTTCACAGGAGTGTAAAAAACATATAATGTAATTAAAACTTCTAACACACTAACAACAAACACAAAATAGGACACAGCCTCCATGTACAAATTAAATTGTAAATAAGATCTCTCCATGAGAGTTTTCAATAATGGTCTCAAAACTGATTAAGTGAAGGATCCAAAAACCTCACTCCTCCGATCCTTGCCCTGAATATATGTCTGGGGCATGTACAGGTGGAGGCAGAAGAAGGTGAAAGTTTGGCTCTGGCCAGCTTTGTACGATACTCTCATGGCGACATTGCTTTGAACAGAAATTGCAAGGTGATTAACTTTTTTCATCACCAGCCAATGTGGCTAGTAGATTTTTTATCTTACTCCCCTATCAGAAATTCAACTAGCCATTTTTCCCCTGACCAAATTTCATTAAATTATTTTATTTAAGCTTTTCCTCTTGAAATAATTCATTTCTTTAAACATATGATCCTTTTTTTTTTTTTACATTTTCACATTTAACTCTTAAAACTTCTTGCTTTTACATTTTCTCACCTTTCACTGTTAACACTTCTTTACTGTTCTCACCTATATTACAATTTATACAATACATAGACTCACATCTTGTTGCTCTTACATTTTCTCAATTGGTCCCCATATCATTTCTTCAAACATATGATCACATTTTTTTTTTTTTTTTTTTACATTTTCACATTTAACTCCTAACTTCTTTACTTTTTATCTCCACTGTCCCCACTGTAAACATACACTCACATTTCATCTTGGTGGTGTTATAAACTTTCTTAAACCATCTCATTTCCTTAGCCTATTTGTGGACTCACCAACTGACCAAAGATAGCACCAAATCCTCATATAAGCCCGTTATGATCAATTCATTTGGGCTTATTAGCATTCCTGTCAAACACACAAGTAGGCTGTAGGCGCACTGGCACGCGTGCTAGTACGCGTGCCATTGCGCGCACCAGTGCGCTGCCAGAACGCGTTCTGTAACACGTGATATAATAAACACAACGCGTGGCTATGTGAACACTTTGGCTTTGCCATAGGGGCGCTGCCTGGGCCGAAGCAAGCAAGACAGGAAACAAAAGACAAGGGAAGGATAAAAAAAAATAGGACGGTCATATGCTGGCGCCCCATAGAGGATTGCTACAACCGGGTCTGCACTCGCCAACAGCCAAAGTGGCTAGTAAGTTGTTTTTTTACCCGCCAAAATGGATTTTCACCCGCATTTGGCGGGTTGGTGGGTGTTAATTTAGAGCCCCGGTGATAACGTAAAGTAGCAGTTTACTTACAGCTGTTGCTCTTTGAAAAAAAACCACATGATCGTTTTCTGCTTTTTAGCTCGCCTCATTATTCCATGCCGTGTTGGGGTCCTCCTGAACTTGCACCCTGGCTTTCCAAGTAATGCCTGTCAGACTGTTTGTAACCATGGCAACCAAAGTTAACGACGATGCCGCCGCACAGCACAATAACCGAGTCACGTTATTATGTATGTTAATTCATATTTTGGTTTCTTCGTGATGCTTGACTAAGTAAGAAGTAAGTAGTAAAAGTTTTTAAAAAAAAAGTAAAAGGAAGAAGTAACATGTTTTTTTCTTAAATAAAAGTGGGTGGGATGGATCTAAGGGCATTCAAAACTGGGTGTGTCATGACACACCTGACACCCCCGCTATCTGCGCGCCTGGTGTGGGCAATAAATATCGAGAGTTTTAGTCAAACACCAGCAGCAGCACAAGTACAAAAAACTATAAAACAAAACTTTATGTAGTAAAAGTAACTTCTTATATAACACCAGATCATAGTTGTTAGACATTTTTAAATTCATACAAATCTACAAAATTGCTAATATAAAATTACTTATTTTAGATTAGTTTTATTACAATAGCATAACATATCGTATTTTATTTCATTATATTGTAGTAGAAGTACAAAACACCAGAGAATGAAAGTAGGTTTACACTAAAGTATATGAACTTAGGCTGGGTGATAAAATAACAATCCTAATTTCTGAGATACAATCTTATATCATATGATGAGGTACTTTTTTTTTAAACATTGTATCAATTCACCTGCAAGAGGCGCAATTTCATGCAGAAATAATTATCACCATTACAGCCCCCCCCCCCCCCCCCCCAACACACACACACACACGCACACGCACACACATACTCGTTTCCATGTCTCAAAAGGAGCACATTTGTAGTTAAATAGATATTGGGTAGTGAGTGAAAAAAAATGTTAATTAAAAAATATTTAAAAATTTTGTAAATTAATTAAATACAAATAAATAGTAATTATTAGAAATAGAAATTAATTAATTAAAAGAAACAGAAAAAAACATTTTTTTTTAAAGTAAACACATCTTCAAACCTTTGAAAAATATGTTTCACTTTGCAGATGTTTCCCTCGTGCTTTATGGGGACTTCCAGAAAAAAACTAATTCATGTATTTATAGGGCCACATCATTTCTATTTTAATAGTATGGGATTTTATTTATATTTAACCTTCGTGGTCCCAAGGTCTGACTGTATAAACATACCAATGTCCCCATAAAAATAGGAATAAAAGTACACACACACAAATAAAAAAAATAATTAAATAATTAAAAGATGTGGAGTGACTGTGGATGTCCTATCACCTCTCTCTCTCAGTCTCTCATCTGTATTTGTAATTTCTTAGTATTATCTTGCTCTAATTCTATCTATCTATCTATCTATCTATCTATCTATCTATCTATCTATCTATCTATCTATCTATCTATCTATCTATCTATCTATCTATCTATCTATCTATCTATCTATCTATCTATCTATCTATCTATCTATCTAAGGATAGGGGGAGGGTCTAAGGACTTCATCTATTTCTGCAATTTGATTGTTCTCTCCAGTCAACCCTGTAAAGTCCTGTGAGAAAACGTTATTATTTGGGGCTCTAGAAATAAAATTGAATTGAAGTGAATTGGATGTACATGATGACCATATTGTAAAGTAAACATTACAATATATGATAAACATGTAAACAAATGTTGCCTGGCACAACATACCCCCCCCCCCCACACACACACACACATTTTACCTGATTTTCCCTGTGTCTTATTATTCTGAAAACACATTTTTGGTGACTTTGACCTTTGACCTACATTCACCAAAATGTAATGGGATCTATTCTGGACTACCTCGCACCTTTCTTGAAAATTTAATTCCTGAAAATTGGTCCAGTAGTTTTTGCTTAAACCTAAAATTATCCCAAACACCCGAGACTATTAATATAATTAATATAATTATTAACAGATTTTACTCATAAATGAATCAGCCGTTGGTTAACAGAAGCAGTTGAAACACATCAATAATTATCATTTATTATGAGCTACAATGTGTGATTGTCATGTGATTCAGGTCACATGACAAACCAGATACCATTTCAACATTTTATTTACCATTGAATACCATTCATTAATTTTCTGATCTCAGGCCCATGAGCCTCTGGAAGGGGCGGAGACTTAAGGTCCCCACTTGCTTCAGGTCAAAATTGGATAAAACAGAAAATGGCCGTTATCATTTTTTTTCCATTATTCATTTAAACACGAAAAGAAAAAACTGAAAAAACTGCATCGTTATCCGTGTTTTTGAAACACATAATGAAGAAACAACTTGTTGTTTCGTCGTCTTATTTTTGGTTTTATTTTGAAAAATAAATGAACGAATGATACACAGATTATATTCTGAAGCAAAGTAAGCATTTGCAAATGAAACATTCCATTGGTGAGCTTTTATTTAATAAACCCAAATGTGAATAATCTAAAACATGATCATTTAAACAACGTATAAATGTGTATAACCTGCACAGTTGGAGTTACATCACAACAGCTTATCCTCTGCGGACACTGGTATTAAACCTGGATTCAACCTAACCTCCAGACCTGAGGGATGATTCCAATCAGAGGTAAATAAAGCTATAGCTATATGATGAGACGTCCAGCTGGTGCTTCTCTGCATTTCCCCTTAGAATCACGTTGGGTAATGAAACTGTCGGCTCTGATACTGATGAAGCCTCTGAAAAAAATCAATCTTACAGTAGTATGTACATCTGGAAACACTAGTGTTGGTTTATTTAAAAGTAGGAACATCTGTATGAACTGATCAGCCCAAACTTTCTGACACTGGCTGGTGAAGGGCTATTAACACTGACAACACTGCTCTACTATTATTATTAGTAGTAGTAGTATTTTCTTTTTTTTTAGAAATTATCTTCTTCAGATATTAAATGTACTAAATCTTTCATACTTTAATCAGATGAATCATAAAACAAATGACTTTAGTGTTGGTTAGTTCATGTTTTTAATATATATGATGGTGTGTTATTCCACATATATGCTGATTTATGTTCATGTATAGAATGGATTAGTAAATATTCCACTAGAAAGAACCTGTAAAGTGAATGGATCATATTGTGTAGACCAGGGGTTGTCAAACTTTTTTGGCCCAGGTCCCCCTTGGAGGGGTGAAATTTTTCCATGTCCCCCCTCATCCTCGCGATACTGAAAATGATTAAAAAAAAACACTTCAACAATGATTATTATGAAACAATGATAACCTTTTTTAATAGTGCTTTTGTGCAAACCAGCCACATTTTCAGGTATTATAATATAAATGAACACTTCAGAAACAACTATTTTAAATAATTTTAAAATAATAAACTCAATATAACTATCAATGTACTTTCTCTTTTTAGGGTTAGGGCGTTTGTTTTTGTCATTGTCATTTTCATTGTCATTTCTTTTACCACTTCTTGAGGAACTTGGCGGACACAAAAATCGATCCATGTTCGCTGCAGGGTGGCTAAAAATAGCCTGTGACTCGCTCCGTCTCAATTTAGTCAAGCTGGCGTCAAACAGCGCTGTTACTTCCGCCCGCTCACTACAAAATAAAACTTCCGCATTTCAAAATAAAACAGCAAAAAAAAAAAAAAAAAAAACATGAATAATTTCGCGTGCCCCCTGGACATGCGCCACGTCCCCCTAGGGGTCCGCGGACCCCAGTTTGAGAACCGTGGGTGTAGACAGTGTTTAAGTAGATCTGACACTAATATTCATTTGGGGCACTATTATCACTTTTACTTCTTTTTTTTTTAAAGCATATTTATTTTACTATTATTATACTATTGTGTTTTTATCTTGTTTATGTTCAATTGCAAGGGGGGGGGGCATGATTTCATTGTAACGTGTGTAATGACAATAAAGTTTATTCACTCAGGTTCCCTTTGAGGCAACCTGTGTTGCGATTTAGGGCTATACAAAAATAAAGTGATTGATTGATTGATTAACTATGCTTATTTTCTGGTGATGTACTGCGGATGATGTTCAAAATTCAACCTCATGAAGTATGGAGTATGGAAGCCCATTTCTGTCAGGAGAAAAAAAGCCCATAGAAAGTCAAAATATTGAGATAAAATTCAAACTTTAGAGATAAAACGTGCAAATGTAGACGTACTAAGAGCACATGCTCAAACTGTGGAACCCAAATGCTGTAAAGATGCTCAATAACACTGTGATTCATAAATGAGTACACTAAGGAGTACTTTAAATGGTACTTTACCTCAAATTAAATACTAGATTTACTTGGCGTTTCACAAACAAATCTAGTGTATGTATGGAAGCACATTTCCACCAGGAGAAGGAAATACAGATTAAGTGTTTTAAATACATCATTTGTTAATGTCAGATCATGGTGAAATTTATCTCTAAATTTTGAATTTTATCTTAATATTTGGATTTTCTAATGACAGAAATGGGCTTCCATGTTGAACGGTACCATTGGGATAAAAAAAAAAAAAAGTCACTATCATTACCACTTCTCCTGTCAGTGATCTGAATGTTTTGGCTGATCAGTGTAAAGTTCACAAACATCTAACACAAAACTGATCATGATCATTGATTTGAGTAACAAAAAAAAAATGGATTAAATGAACACGAGGATCTATTAGGATCTTTAACTGTGAGCTGAAGTCATTTACACTGGTGGTTTGTGTTTGAAAATGTCATTACAAATGTCTTCCCTAAGAGTCACTTTGTGTGTGTGTCCTCGTCAGCGGGGGGCTGATAACTGGGTCTGCGCGACACCCGGTCCAGGCGGTCCACGGCCACGCTCTCGAAGGCTCGCCTCATCAGAGGATGCTCCTCCAGGACTTCGTTAAAACTGTCCACACTCAGGGAATAGAGGCGACAGTAGGTCTCCGCCCTCACTGTGGCTGTTCGACGCCCTTGGGTGAGTAGGCAGATCTCTGTATGGGGGGGGGGGGGGGGGGGGGGGGGTCAGTCTCATTTAGAGCAATAATTAAAGTAATTACACACAATACATGAACAGAAGTGTCATTCAGATAGACCTTATGTCACATCCAGGAGATTATTTAGTGTTTTGTTTCAGTGTTTATTTGGATAGATTTCCTTTTGTGTCCTGTCGAGTCAGTGATGTTCCAGCACACCTTTATTTCCACTTTAGTTTTTTGATGATTCCTAATTTATGTTATTAGATAATTATTATTACATTTATGAATAGTTTTACCTCTGTAATATGTGACCCACCACCAGTAAACCAGTCATAAGTGTGTGTAAATCCAAACAGAGTTATGTGTGTATCTTGGTAGAGTGGAAACTAAGGTTTAAGATGGTGAAAAAATGATGTTTCTATCACAAGTAGAACCAAAGTTATGGTCATTTTAATATCCACATTTGGACATATTTTACAATTTGCATATTTTTAGATATTGTCCGTTAAAGTTTTGGACTGTTTTGGGGTAGGAAGTCCTTAGCAACGCATAATAATTTGTATCCGATTGACACAAATTGTTGACAGATGTTAAAGGACACTCTGATGGACATGTCACAGAAGTTTTATATATTATAATAATAGGACAGAAGTGTGACGTATTATAATCATTTGGCTTACACCATTGGACAGAACATTCAATATAAGCTTTTACCTCGTACCAAACACTTGGGTGTTTACCCACTGAACGGAGATCGTTTTGTTCGGCGAAAAGAGGTAGAAGTCGTCTTTGTCTTTGCTCAGCAATTTTGTCGCCGCTTAAATAATTGACTCAATAAACACCTTTATTGATTGAATTTCAATGTAATGACCACAGGAAGTGAACATAGAGGTGTTAAGGTACCGTTTTTTGATAAGGTGTAAACACTAATAACAAATCACCTTCCAGCCTAAATTTGGCTGTAGCTCTGAACGGCTCAGTGCGACTTATGCCTGGTTTCGTGGTGGCGGGTCACATATATGAAAACATTTAAAAAATAAATCATTCATTGACAGTGTGCCTTATAGTGTGGAAAATAGAGAAAATAAATCATTAAAGTTAACATTGACAGTGATTATTCATGGACACTCAGTACGTACTCCATCACATGTAGGACACAATGTTTACACATGATCATTTAAAATTACACTAAAAGTAAAGAGGTTTGTTGGCATAGAGCACCACATTGAGCAGAACCACCCCTGCCGTAACATACCCTACTGCATAGTGGAAACATGGCTTATGTATTAACTGTCGACTCGAGTTTATTGACAGATAGGTCGACTTGAAAAACACTGAATTCATTAATGCCTTAATACAGGGGTCTTAAATATGTGGCCCGGGGGCCAAATGCAGCCCACCAAACATTCCAATGTGGCCCCTGAGCTGAAGAGAATAATAACAAAAAAAAAAAAATTATATATATTTTCTTCTCAGATTTTTTCTCTGTCTATAAATGATGACAAAATCAAATGTGCATCTTTGTTTTAGAGGAAAAGCTAACATTAATTTATGAAAATATTTCCATTTGCAAACTATCCTGTAACAATAACATATGAATAATCTGAACAAATGTGAACAACCTAAAATGTCTAAAGAAAATTAGACACAATTTACTTTTAGTTTAGTGTCGTTGTAGAACTGATCTATAATAAAACACATGGACTAATGATAAACTGAGGCAGAATATTGTTAAAATTGACCTTAATTTGACTTTTTTTTTGCATTTGGATAATTTATAAATGTATTTTCATTATTTAATTGGGGGGTTTTTTGCACTAAAATAATGACAAAAATTTTGAGTCATTATTTTTTATAGGTTGTTATGGTTTAATGTTACTGGTCCGGCCCATTGGAGATCAAATCAGGCTGAATGTGGCCCCGGAAAAAAATTAGTTTGAGACCACTGCCTTAGTAGGGGGCAGCCATGGCTCAGTTGGTAGAGCAGGTCGTCCATTCACCAAAGGGTTGGCGGTTCGATTCCCGCTCTGTCCTAGTAAGGCCGTTGTGTCCTTTACCCTCCTTGCCTCCAGTGTCACTCACACTGGTGTATGAATGAGTATGAATGTTGGGTGGTGGTCAGAGGGGCTGTAGGCGCGAAATGGCAGCCATGCTTCTGTTAGTCTGCCCCAGGACAACTGTGACTACATATGAAGTTTACCACCACCAGAGAGAGCATGTGAGAGTGAATGAATAATAGATCACTAATGTGAAGCGGTTTGGGTGCCTTGAAAAGCGCTATAGAAATCTAATCCATTATTATTATTAGTATGAACAACGACTTACGGTGGTTAAACTGTTGGTTTCAAGAACAGATGTATATATATATATATATATATATATATATATATATATATATATAATGAAAGAAAATAAAATATAATAAAATAAAATGTCTCTATTCACTATTTTATTTAATAATGACTTTAGTCATTTTGATTTCTTATTCTGTTGTGCACTGACATTTGCCCTTAAATGACAGTTAATGCACTGAACTGAACTCACAGAGATAAAGTAAATGGGTCAAAAGAGAGCATCAACAAACAAAAACAGATGCACAGAGCCTCTTACAGCTTTACTGGGAGAATTTGTAAAGACTGGAGAGTGATTTACCCCCAAAATACGCTCCATCGTTGAGTCTAATCTCCTTACTGCCGCGTGGAATAACGGTGACTGAGCCGTGTTGGATGAAGTACATTTTACGACCCAGTGTTCCTTCCCGTATAATTAAGTCTCCGGGTTGGAAGACTTCGAATCGCAGCTTGGTCAGGATCACGGTCACAAAATGAGGGTCAGTGTTTGCAAACAGCGGCATGTTGGCCACCAGCCCACGGCAGTTATAGCTGACGATCTCCTGGTGGAGACAAACACAGGAGGATGATGGGTAAAAAAAAAATTAATAAAAGTGTCAGGGTCAAACATAAACAACCTCCAACCTTTAAATACTGTTTTTTTTTTTTGTTTTTTTTAACCATCATATAAGATGAGAAACAGCAGCCAAAAACATACTTCTTTTTTCATGCAGTTTTATATTTTGAGATATTAGTACCTGTCAGGTTATTAAATTATCCATTTTAATGACCGTGAAATATTCTATACTAATATTACCAAGGGTCTGAAATCTGTGTATCATTCATTTTTCAAAATAAGACAACGAAACAACAAGTCGTTTCTTCATTATTTGTTTCCAAAACCAAAATGAAAAAAAAACATGTGGTTTTTCAGTTTTCCTTTTTGTGTTCAAATGAATAAAAACAGATAACGACCGTTTAACAAAGATGTAAACCTACGTCCTAAAAAAATAAGACCTGAAGATATGACCACGGTATCATCCCATGATGATCTTCAGTCCAGTGCACATGTTTCTGTGGTTGTTAACATTCATTTACAGTTTGTTTCAGGTCAAAAATGGATAAAACGGAAAACAAATAATGAAGAAACGACTTGTCATTTAGTTATCTTATTTTTGGTTTTATTTTGAAAAAACGAATGAATGAACAATACATGGCTTGTCTGAGCAAATTTAGTACACATTTCTGAATTCATATTTTTACAAGTTTGTATTTTTTGCAAATTTTTATTCACCTGATCTTACATTTTAGTACCTATATCCTATTTTTTTAATCTTGTTATTTTATACTGAAGCAAACTGAGTGCAATGATATTTTGTCCTGTATACTTTGTGTGGCCCAGTGACCCAGTGGCCAACAAATGTGCCTTTTTATACGTACTGATTACTACTGAAAACAGTCAATTATCCTTGGGGGGTGGGGTGATGAGTCTTTAGAACTGACCTTTGGAATCTGGGTCTTTAGACCCGATCGTAGGACAGAGCCTGTGCGCCTTGAACAGAGGACACTTTTATTGTCATGACCTTTCCCACAAATCCCATCATCTTCACCTGCTCCGCATCAGGCAGCTGCAAGTCTTTGGCTACAAGTCACCGGTGCGGGACCATTCAGAACTTTCACCTTCTATAACCTGGACATTTTAGCCTTCGTCCATTTCTATAACCTGGACATTTTAGCCTTCGTCCATTTCTATAACTTGGACATTTTAGCCTTCGTCCATTTCTATAACTTGGACATTTTAGCCTTCGTCCATTTCTATAACTTGGACATTTTAGCCTTCGTCCATTTCTATAACTTGGACATTTTAGCCTTCGTCCATTTCTATAACTTGGACATTTTAGCCTTCGTCCATTTCTATAACTTGGACATTTTAGCCTTCGTCCATTTCTATAACTTGGACATTTTAGCCTTCGTCCATTTCTATAACTTGGACATTTTAGCCTTCGTCCATTTCTATAACTTGGACATTTTAGCCTTCGTCCATTTCTATAACTTGGACATTTTAGCCTTCGTCCATTTCTATAACTTGGACATTTTAGCCTTCGTCCATTTCTATAACTTGGACATTTTAGCCTTCGTCCATTTCTATAACTTGGACATTTTAGCCTTCGTCCATTTCTATAACTTGGACATTTTAGCCTTCGTCCATTTCTATAACTTGGACATTTTAGCCTTCGTCCATTTCTATAACTTGGACATTTTAGCCTTCGTCCATTTCTATAACTTGGACATTTTAGCCTTCGTCCATTTCTATAACTTGGACATTTTAGCCTTCGTCCATTTCTATAACTTGGACATTTTAGCCTTCGTCCATTTCTATAACTTGGACATTTTAGCCTTCGTCCATTTCTATAACTTGGACATTTTAGCCTTCGTCCATTTCCATAACCTGGACATTTTAGCCTTCGTCCATTTCTATAACTTGGACATTTTAGCCTTCGTCCATTTCTATAACTTGGACATTTTAGCCTTCGTCCATTTCTATAACTTGGACATTTTAGCCTTCGTCCATTTCTATAACTTGGACATTTTAGCCTTCGTCCATTTCTATAACTTGGACATTTTAGCCTTCGTCCATTTCTATAACTTGGACATTTTAGCCTTCGTCCATTTCTATAACTTGGACATTTTAGCCTTCGTCCATTTCTATAACTTGGACATTTTAGCCTTCGTCCATTTCTATAACTTGGACATTTTAGCCTTCGTCCATTTCTATAACTTGGACATTTTAGCCTTCGTCCATTTCTATAACTTGGACATTTTAGCCTTCGTCCATTTCTATAACTTGGACATTTTAGCCTTCGTCCATTTCTATAACTTGGACATTTTAGCCTTCGTCCATTTCTATAACTTGGACATTTTAGCCTTCGTCCATTTCTATAACTTGGACATTTTAGCCTTCGTCCATTTCTATAACTTGGACATTTTAGCCTTCGTCCATTTCTATAACTTGGACATTTTAGCCTTTGTCCATTTCTATAACCTGGACATTTTAGCCTTTGTCCATTTCTATAACTTGGACATTTTAGCCTTCGTCCATTTCTATAACTTGGACATTTTAGCCTTCGTCCATTTCCATAACCTGGACATTTTAGCCTTCGTCCATTTCTATAACTTGGACATTTTAGCCTTCGTCCATTTCTATAACTTGGACATTTTAGCCTTCGTCCATTTCTATAACTTGGACATTTTAGCCTTCGTCCATTTCTATAACTTGGACATTTTAGCCTTCGTCCATTTCTATAACTTGGACATTTTAGCCTTCGTCCATTTCTATAACTTGGACATTTTAGCCTTCGTCCATTTCTATAACTTGGACATTTTAGCCTTCGTCCATTTCTATAACTTGGACATTTTAGCCTTCGTCCATTTCTATAACTTGGACATTTTAGCCTTCGTCCATTTCTATAACTTGGACATTTTAGCCTTCGTCCATTTCTATAACTTGGACATTTTAGCCTTCGTCCATTTCTATAACTTGGACATTTTAGCCTTCGTCCATTTCTATAACTTGGACATTTTAGCCTTCGTCCATTTCTATAACTTGGACATTTTAGCCTTCGTCCATTTCTATAACTTGGACATTTTAGCCTTCGTCCATTTCTATAACTTGGACATTTTAGCCTTCGTCCATTTCTATAACTTGGACATTTTAGCCTTCGTCCATTTCTATAACTTGGACATTTTAGCCTTCGTCCATTTCTATAACTTGGACATTTTAGCCTTCGTCCATTTCTATAACTTGGACATTTTAGCCTTCGTCCATTTCTATAACTTGGACATTTTAGCCTTCGTCCATTTCTATAACTTGGACATTTTAGCCTTCGTCCATTTCTATAACTTGGACATTTTAGCCTTCGTCCATTTCCATAACCTGGACATTTTAGCCTTCGTCCATTTCTATAACTTGGACATTTTAGCCTTCGTCCATTTCTATAACTTGGACATTTTAGCCTTCGTCCATTTCTATAACTTGGACATTTTAGCCTTCGTCCATTTCTATAACTTGGACATTTTAGCCTTCGTCCATTTCTATAACTTGGACATTTTAGCCTTCGTCCATTTCTATAACTTGGACATTTTAGCCTTCGTCCATTTCTATAACTTGGACATTTTAGCCTTCGTCCATTTCTATAACTTGGACATTTTAGCCTTCGTCCATTTCTATAACTTGGACATTTTAGCCTTCGTCCATTTCTATAACTTGGACATTTTAGCCTTCGTCCATTTCTATAACTTGGACATTTTAGCCTTCGTCCATTTCTATAACTTGGACATTTTAGCCTTCGTCCATTTCTATAACTTGGACATTTTAGCCTTCGTCCATTTCTATAACTTGGACATTTTAGCCTTCGTCCATTTCTATAACTTGGACATTTTAGCCTTCGTCCATTTCTATAACTTGGACATTTTAGCCTTCGTCCATTTCTATAACTTGGACATTTTAGCCTTCGTCCATTTCTATAACTTGGACATTTTAGCCTTCGTCCATTTCCATAACCTGGACATTTTAGCCTTCGTCCATTTCTATAACTTGGACATTTTAGCCTTCGTCCATTTCTATAACTTGGACATTTTAGCCTTCGTCCATTTCTATAACTTGGACATTTTAGCCTTCGTCCATTTCTATAACTTGGACATTTTAGCCTTCGTCCATTTCTATAACTTGGACATTTTAGCCTTCGTCCATTTCTATAACTTGGACATTTTAGCCTTCGTCCATTTCTATAACTTGGACATTTTAGCCTTCGTCCATTTCTATAACTTGGACATTTTAGCCTTCGTCCATTTCTATAACTTGGACATTTTAGCCTTCGTCCATTTCTATAACTTGGACATTTTAGCCTTCGTCCATTTCTATAACTTGGACATTTTAGCCTTCGTCCATTTCTATAACTTGGACATTTTAGCCTTCGTCCATTTCTATAACTTGGACATTTTAGCCTTCGTCCATTTCTATAACTTGGACATTTTAGCCTTCGTCCATTTCTATAACTTGGACATTTTAGCCTTCGTCCATTTCTATAACTTGGACATTTTAGCCTTCGTCCATTTCTATAACTTGGACATTTTAGCCTTCGTCCATTTCTATAACTTGGACATTTTAGCCTTCGTCCATTTCTATAACTTGGACATTTTAGCCTTCGTCCATTTCTATAACTTGGACATTTTAGCCTTTGTCCATTTCTATAACCTGGACATTTTAGCCTTTGTCCATTTCTATAACTTGGACATTTTAGCCTTCGTCCATTTCTATAACTTGGACATTTTAGCCTTCATCCATTTCTATAACCTGGACATTCATCTGTCACCACAGACTGATCTACCTCAGGTTCTGGTTCTGTTTAATTTTCTGGCTCTGTCATCATTTTGTTCTGTTCAACACCAAGCATCTGAGTCCTCTCTCCACCTCACCCCCCATGACATTTATAACTCAATGACAAATAAAGTATCTGTCTATCTGTCTGTCTGTCCATCTTATTGAGAGTCCAGTGTTCCCAGACGGATGCACGGACGAACAGCATGTCTATGTCCCCTGCAGGGGTGACGGTGGACAATTAAAGGCTTTAAAGGGATTATCCAGTAAAAATCAGTTTAGTTAATTTTTAGATGATTGTTAGTACATACATATAGTTAACATTAAAATCACACCATTCACATGAACACTGACAAATGTAGATGTTGTGGTTTTGATCCAAACTGTGTTAACATGAAGTGATTAGAACATGTTTTTATCACTGACACCAAACTCTAATAAAGTTTAAACAACATCACACTTCAGTGGTAGTAAGTAGAGGGTCCCTAAAGACAAAGTGTCCTCAGGTCTTCATGTCCTCAGATAGTGTGTCCACAGTTACTGATCTACACACATGGACCTGTGGGTTCAGAAGACGTCTGAGGACGAAGACCATAAGAGTCCATTGTCCAGTGGACAGTTAGACGCTCTGGAAATACATGACTTTGTTGCATTATTTATATAAACAACAGCCTGTCAGTAGACTAAGCTTTACTGTTATATACAACTGCATTTATATTTAGAATCAAATACTGGACTATGTTTTAAAAAAAGGAATGCAATGAAATTGTGAATTTCCAGAATGTGTAACTGGACAATGGACTATTTCATGCTTCCTCCTAAAGACGTCTTATGAATACAGAGATGAATGGTCAATGTGAATCCATTTTTAAAAGGATTCACAGTGTATTCTGGGAAATTTCTCATACGCCTGCCTCTGGAAACTCTCCATTTGTAGAGGTATGAAGCCCTACCCCCCACCCCTACCCCTCTGCCTTAATGTGAATTGAGACATGCCTACACCTACATGTGGACGTGCAAAACAGAGGGTAAGGGGTGAAATGGGACTCAGCCTTAGTGTAAACACACACCTCCTTGAGCGGATCGCTGAGCTCTCCCAGGATACTATCCTCGTCAAACATCTTGCCTTGGAACCTCTGCTCATAATAATCATGGATCCTCTGTCTTACATCAGCTGGCAGTTTATGGAACGACATGTACTGCTCCACTTGCTTGTACTGAAAAACATTTGTACAAAACACATGGTGAGTTGATCTACATATGAGGATACAATACAATTTAAACCACACACATTTAGTCACATTTCCTACCATGTGTTCACAGAAATAATTATGCCTGAGTACAGTAATTATTTTTGCTTTGTAGATTGTTTTTTTTTTAACCATTTTAAGTGGATTACAAAATTCATTTGGAATGGGCATTAGCTAACAGTGATCCAAAACAAAGGTGCTTCCATTTGTCTATCATCCATTCTGCTTTATCTTGCGAAAATCCCCCGAAAAGGTCACAGTAAGGTCGCAAAATCCATTAGATAACACACATATTCTCTAGGCATTTGGCACAGTTTCCATGAATAAAGTACAAACAAATAAGCAGCCCCACGTTACAAAAGCATGGTTGTGATATTAAACCCCCAAAGCCGGAATCACATTAGTATCCACGTGAGGCTCCTGGGACATATTGTGCACAAAGTACAGCAGCTGTAGTGAAAAATGATTTATTTGATACATGTATTTCAGGTGAGACAATTACCTTCTCCTGGTACTGGCGATGGGACGCGTCCAGGGATTGGACCAGGTTGGTTGCGTGACCGAGGAACATGGCGTAACAGGTTGCACCGATGACCATACTAGTCATAGTGAGCCAGACGTCACTCATGCCTTCTGGAGGGTGGGCACCATATCCAATGCACAACATGTGACTCATGGCCATGAAGAGAGCGTAGGAATACTGTAAGTGCCATGTAGAATTCTGGGACATAGATGAAAATATTTAATATTTTATTTGGTTATTGACCAATATTGATTTTTTTTTTTGGGGGGGGGTGATACTGATACTGGTTTTCTTTTCCATCAGCCCCAGTCAGTAAGTCCAAATGGGTTATATTTGAGCTGCATATAAGCATCCCATATGGGTTTGTCTGCAATGACACATCTGAATATCTTATATTAACATATTTTCTGCACTATAAGGCACACTGGACTATAAGGCGCATTAAGTGAAGTCAAAATCATGAGATAAAATGTCAAAATTCCAAGTCAAGTTTCCTTAATGCACCTTATACTCTAGTGCGCCTTATATTTTCAGTAAAAATGTTATTACAATATCAGTCAGGATATTTTATTACATTATTGTTTTTTATTACACTTTTATCGAGTTAAATACAAATTTTATATTTTCAGGTTTTAATTTTTTGGGAAATTATTACATAATAATGGATTGGATTTATACAGTGCTTTTTTTGGCCACTCAAAACACTTTACATCAGTGACCCATTATTCATTCACTCTCACACGCTCGCTCTGGTGGTGCTAAACTACATTTGTAGCCACATAATAGGGCACGGCAGGCTTTTACTCACCACCATGTTGTTTTTGGAAACCCAGCAGTCTGGGGGGAAGTCCTGCAGCATGGGGACCATAAAGGTCATGCACCCGTCCCAGTGACACAACAGCAGCATCATGCCAATCAGGTTGGCGATCCGGACAACAGCACTGGCCAGGTCATAGGTCATGTGACAAATCTACCAGACAAGAGTCACATTAAGCAGCAAGAAAAAGAAAAGTGAATAACCAAATGAAAAATGATCATCTTCCTTTTACCTCCTCCCACTGGTGGATGTAACGGATCAGCCGTGACAGTCGGAGGAGACGCAGCAGACTGAGGATCTTAGTGAAGCGGACGATGCGAAGGGCGCGAGCGGTGCGGTAAACATCAGACGACTCGGTCCGTGACTCTAGATCCACAATGAGGAAGATGTAGTCAACTGGGATAGAGGAGATGAAGTCCACCATGAACCAGGATTTGAGGTAATGCATGCGGATCTCTTTAGGGTCCAGGATGATGTGGCTGTCCTCCCCCAGGATCCCCGTTCGGAAATTAAAAACCAGGTCCATGAGGAACAGAGTGTCCGAGAGAACGTTAAAGGTGATCCAGGGCATGGTGTTCTGGTCCTCAAAAAAGGTGATCCCCCACGGTAGGATCACCAGGTTACTCATCATCAACAGCAGCATCACTATGTCCCAGTAAAACCTGAACACAAAGAGGAAAAGTGGAACATTAAACCTGTCAACTTCCATTCTGTCAGCTGTAGGGGATTCCCACTGATCCTTACGTCACCTCCTTTTTTACGGCGCTAATGCTAATGCTAATGCTAACTACTGAACCAGTAACATTAGTCTCCTCCAGAAACAGTAGAAACCAACAATGTCTGAGCATTGTTGTGCAGTCGGATGCAAACAGACAAAAACTAGAAATCCAACTTCATGAATTATATGAAATATACCATCTTGTCAAATCACGAAAACATCATGATGATCATTTTAAATCATCGATACATGATGAAAACTACGACGCGAAAATCCAATATGGCGTCAGACCGGAAGTCGTGAGTCGATTCAGCTGAATTTTGATCTGTTTCATCCTTGTATTCGTCTCCAAATTTCAGAACAAACCGCCAAGAATTGGCGACGCTAGAATGAGAACAGAAGGAATGTGCACACACAGACAGACGAACCAATAAAGCAACATAACTAGTTAACAAACAACAATCAACCAATAATAAAGACATATTAATCTGTGTTCAAACACAATACACATTAATGCTGGTAGCACGTTATAAAATAAATAAAAGAACAGAAGTCCATTCTCAGTCTCCTACAGATCAATCTACTCATTTTCAGCTGATTACACATGAATGAAAACCTATATATGGATATTATTACATCCTCCTAATCCTCCCTAAATCCCATACAATGGCCCATTTTTAACCCTCATTTGACTGACTGTCTTATGTTACTCTTAAGGGGTTACTTTTTGTTATAGTCTGGGACTAACCCACAACTGGACACCAGTGTTCACAGATGACTTCAGAGTGAACACACCTTGAGGTTTCTCGATATAATGAAGTGCACATTAAAAATTAATTCTTGCTCCCTATTAATAAAGCAGGGAGGTTTCTGTTAATAGCTGAACTTTTACACTGAAGTTCAATTCCAGTATGGGGTTGTGGGGTTACGTTTGGGTTTGTACTGTGTCTAAATTATTAAAACTGTGTGGACATTACAAATTACAAATAAATACTGGGTAGAATTAGACATAACACTGGTCTACAAGTAAAACACTTCTGGAATAAAACTAATGAAATGTTCACACGTGTGTTAGTGATAAAGAAAACTCAAGTCTTAAATAATGGTAGGATCAAGTTTCCAAGATAAGTATAAGTATTGATAATGTGAAATTATTAGAATGAACAATAGAATAGTTTTTAGTCCAAATAAATTTTGGTGTCAGATCTACCAGATCTACCAGATCTACTTCAAACACTGTTTGCACATTATGATCCATTCACTTTACACTTTCTTTATAGTGGAATATTTACTAATCCATTGTATACATGTACATAAACCAGCATATATGTGGAATAACACACCATCATATATATATTAAAAACACGAACTAACCAGCATTAAGTTATTTGTTTTCTGATTCATGTAAGATTTAACACATTTAATGTCTGAAGAAGATACTTTCTAAAAGAATTGTAGAGCAGCGTAAAAAACTTTTTTTAATACATGACAAATTATGTTATTGTAGTGAATCTAAATAAAATGGACATTTTATACAAATATTCATGTATAAATAAAGTACACATCTACTGTATATAGTTCATAAATACATAGAGATTAAGCTGTTAAAGTGCAATTTTACTGCATCTAAACATGTCAGCCAGTGAGCACAAAAAGAGATTTGTAAGTTTAAATCTTTACGTAGCTTGTAAATGTTTTTCATACATGGAGATTAACACGATTGACCTGGTTCACTTGATGATTTCCTGAAAAGGAAGATGAAAGTTTATTATATCCATAAAAAACTTGTAATAAAACAAACTAAATAAAACATGTATCCCTTGTGTTTTTGGCTTTTTGTATACATACAACTTTGTGGAAAAAATAATGAATCAATAAAGTTTATTTGCAGAAAAAATGGGTACACAATACATTTGTAAACATGATCAAATATTATAGCATTAAATCGTGCATTTAACAATTTGTCATAAACCGTTGTTTTCTTTCTGTGACATAAAAATAAAACAACTAAGACTTTCTGTTGTTATTCTTGTTGAGATTCATTTTTCAAATGTGTTCATTTATCTGTAATTCAACAAATGTGTGTCTGTAGTGCGTCCTGTTTGTCTGTGGATCTAACACCTGCACAACTCCACCACATGATCCAAAATTTGGAGGATGACTTTCCAGTACTATGGTGGATTACAACAAATAACAACAAATATATGGTGGTTCTATTTTTTTTAAGTGTTTTGTTTCCAGTTGTTTTTGTCACGGTAGAAAAATGACTGGAGGTGGAACAACAGAGTTTACTTCTACTTCCTCATACATGTCCATGATTGTCTGTGATTGGCTCAGAATGTGTGAAGGAACACTCCCCCCTCCCCTCTGGCTCTGTGTGTGTTTACCATCCCAGAGTAACATCCAGCTAGGTTTGGTGACGTCACTTGTTTTGAAAACATTATTTCCACAGAGACACATGAACCAGTTTGATCCAACAGTTTTTTACAGTTTGTGCAGCAGCTACTGTGGCGCCGTCTGCTCTTGTAGATGCTAATGCTAATGCTACTTCAGATTGGCTGCAATGGGGGAGGGGCTTAACTCCAGGTGGATGAGGCCAATGTCCTGGTGACGTGTAGTGGAAATACTTTTTCTGAGTGTCTGGTTTCTCTGGTGTTTTCTATGGATGACGGTAAATCCATCAGTGGAGGAGACACACCATGCAGCATTTGTTGGTAACTCTGGGTGACCCATCACCACGGTAACTCTGGGTGACCCATCACCACGGTAACTCTGGGTGACCTATCACCACGGTAACTCTGGGTGACCCATCACCACGGTAACTCTGGGTGACCCATCACCACGGTAACTCTGGGTGACCCATCACCACGGTAACTCTGGGTGACCTATCACCACGGTAACTCTGGGTGACCCATCACCACGGTAACTCTGGGTGACCCATCACCACGGTAACTCTGGGTGACCCATCACCACGGTAACTCTGGGTGGACCCATCACCACGGTAACTCTGGGTGACCCATCAGATTCCAAAAGGACGGAAGTGGAAAAGTGGTTTTCAGCAGAATGACACCTTTAAACCACTTTTCCCAAAACTTGACTGTTCTAAATGTTTGGGAAATGTATGTATCGTCCAAAATCTATTTGAACAAAAACACATTTAAAGGCTTTTCACAAGAAAACCTGATATTATATTAAATTGCATGAAATAATCACAAAGCACGTATAATGAATTATATTTTTACTAACACTAATACTTATATACACTGTTGTCATTAAAGTTAGAATCATTTTTAATGTTTACAGATACATTCCTCATTTGTCCCTATTTATACATTTGAGTAATAATGACCTTTGACCTGGTATGATGATTAAATACTGAGCACCTTTTACACTCAACAATAAATTACTTTGTCACATTTCATGAAGCCATGACAAATTCATGGAGGAAAGTGTATATAACTGCATGAATGGTATTCAAAGAAAGTAGGTAATATTAATAGAATTCAATTCAAAAAGCTCTTTATGCTACAGAAACCACACGGCCATCCCATAATCTGGTTACATAATGAATGAATGTCATATTCAAAGACAAAGCACTCATATAATACAAATATAACATCAGTAATATAATATTACCGACACAGTTCTGCTGGTTGATGAAACAGTGATGATATGATGTAATGATTCATTACATCTGAACACGAAGGTGCCCTTAAGCAAGGCACGGTGTTCAGTTTAACTTTTAATGTGAACAGAAAATTGGAAATTTAGTGTAAGTGAAGAGGGAAAAATGTATCTAATAATTTTTTCAGTTTTCAATGCATAAGTGGGAAAAGAGTTTAGTATTTTTTCACCTATTAGGCTGTAGTTTATTATTTATGTCTTTAAGTTTGTCAGTTTAACTGTTCATTTTGAATGAAAAGGGGGGGGGGGGGAGAAAAGGGAAAAGGAAAAAAAAAAAAAAGGACTTTTATTTGGACAGTTGTTTTTGTATTTGACTCTTGCATTGTGGGTATTTGATCTTTGTTGTTGTTGTTTTGTTTTGTTTTTTTCCTGCAGAACATATTGCAGTAAGGTATTGGTAATGGTGGTTAAATAAGCTTCGGCTTCAGCCCTAAACCTTTTCGGTCAAGCAGTATATTCATTATGTGTGAAAATGTGTCTACCTGCCTTGTGCTTGTTTTTTTTTGTTTTGTATTTTGACCGAGATAAAATAAATTTTAAAAAAATAAATAAATAAATAAAAATTTTTATATTAAAATAAGTCAAAAATTTGAAAATGGGTTCAAACAAAGTTACTATATATATATATATATATATATATATATATATGTGTGTGTGTGTGTGTATATATTTTATTATTTATTTTTTTGTGACATCCAAAGAAGACAATCCATCATACAGTATCACTGGTCTACAAGGACAATGTTTCTGGAATCAAAATAATGAAATGTTTCCACATGTGTGTTAGTGATAAAGAAAACTCAAGTCTTAAAACGTGGTTGGATCAAGTGTCCAAGATCAGTCAAAATACAGAGCAGGATATTAGAATAAATGGTGATATTTCACTTAAGAAAAGTAAAAACAAATAAAATAAAAAAAACAATTTTTTAAATTCCATTGAGAAGTGACACAAAGTGGGTGAAAACAAAGTTACCTATATTTACTTTTGATTAAATTTCCTTCCTGTCCCAGTTTAAACGGACCCTTACTTTAATAACAGCTGTGCTTCTAAACTGAGGCCGTCTGGTTCCAAATTAATGGGGTTTCCCTATTTAGCTTTGACACACTAACACAAAGACAAAGAAGTGAAGACCCCATCCCTGTGGTTACAAATATCTGCTCTGTCATACCAAGTCTTCCTGTCCAGATGTCAGGAGCGCTGGGGGCGGGACGTTCATTTTGTGGGTAACTGTCTGTTTCATGTCATACAAGTCTGATTTTCCTGTGGGGCTCCAGTGTCTTGTTGTACACTTCATGAGTACAGGGTTAGGGTTTCCTGACAGATTATTTCCATCAAGTGTCAATCACTTGAGGTCTGTGTGTGTTCTCATTAGGGACAGGGACAGTATGATGTAAGATGAAACACTCTGTTTTTGGGTTAGGGTTACCGCTCTACATGAACCCTGTACCATCTTCACTGGTCTGTCAAAGCACAGACGCAGGAAGTGGCTGATTAGCTCCTCATACTGATCTACAATCTCTGTCCATCCATGTCCGTGTGTCCACACTGTGTTTACATGACTGTTTATCATCTCCTCTCATGTTGCAGCAGATTAGTGGCTGCTCACTGTCTGCTAATAACTTCACCAAAGACTGTGGAAAGAATGAACCCTCTTTGACCCACACTCATACTGCACTGTCTTCAGACTGGAATACAGTGGTAGAAGTTCCATTAACTTTAGTAGAAACATGTATAGTCACAGTGGTGCAGTAGTTAACACTGGTGGTGCAGTAGTTAACACTGGTGGTGCAGTAGTTAACAGGGTGGTGCAGTAGTTAACAGGGTGGTGCAGTAGTTAACAGGGTGGTGCAGTAGTTAACACTGGTGGTGCAGTGGTTAACACTGGTGGTGCAGTAGTTAACAGGGTGGTGCAGTAGTTAACAGGGTGGTGCAGTAGTTAACAGGGTGGTGCAGTAGTTAACAGGGTGGTGCAGTAGTTAACAGGGTGGTGCAGTAGTTAACAGGGTGGTGCAGTAGTTAACACTGGTGGTGCAGTGGTTAACACTGGTGGTGCAGTAGTTAACAGGGTGGTGCAGTAGTTAACAGGGTGGTGCAGTAGTTAACACTGGTGGTGCAGTAGTTAACACTGGTGGTGCAGTAGTTAACAGGGTGGTGCAGTAGTTAACAGGGTGGTGCAGTAGTTAACACTGGTGGTGCAGTAGTTAACACTGGTGGTGCAGTAGTTAACAGGGTGGTGCAGTAGTTAACACTGGTGGTGCAGTAGTTAACAGGGTGGTGCAGTAGTTAACACTGGTGGTGCAGTAGTTAACACTGGTGGTGCAGTAGTTAACACTGGTGGTGCAGTAGTTAACACTGGTGGTGCAGTAGTTAACAGGGTGGTGCAGTAGTTAACACTGGTGGTGCAGTAGTTAACACTGGTGGTGCAGTAGTTAACACTGGTGGTGCAGTAGTTAACAGGGTGGTGCAGTAGTTAACACTGGTGGTGCAGTAGTTAACACTGGTGGTGCAGTAGTTAACACTGGTGGTGCAGTAGTTAACACTAGTGCCTCACAGACAGAAGGTTGTTGGTTCTATTCCCACACCAGACCTTTCTGTGTGGAGTTTACATGTACTCCTCGTGTCTGTGTGGGTTTTCTCCAGGTGCTTTGGCTCCTCCCACCATCCAAACACATGCACTGATAGGTTAACTAGTTAACTAGTTAACTGGTTAATCTAAATCCCCCATAGGTGTGAATGTAACAGTGATTGTTTGTCTATATATGTTCAGTCCTGAGATGAACTGGAGACTCATACAGGGTGACCTCTGACCCCACCTTCACCTTCGAGAGGTGGATTAGATCCCCTGTGACCCCAGTGACCCTAATGAGGATAAAGCGGGTTCAGATGATGAGCGAGCGTGTATAAAATGTCCATTTTAACAATTGGGCAAAGAGCAGAAAAGGTCAAAGGTTAACTGATCCACACTAATCCTAGTGTCCTCCCCTTGAAACTCAATGCTCTAGTTATTTTTAGAAAGCATCTCTTTCAGAAATTAAATGTGCTAAATCTTATATATTTTAACTAGACAGGCACTCAGAGAGCGCAGACTCCACCAAGGCAGATTAGATTAGATTCAACTTTATTGTCATTGACCATGTAAAAATACAGAGCATTAAAATGCAGTTATCATCCAACCAGAAGTGCAAAGCAGTATGTGAATGTACAGTACACATACATGTACGTACACACACACACACACACACATACACAGACACACACACACACACACACACACACACACACACACACACACACAGACACACACACACACACACAGACACACACAGACACACACACACACACACACACACACACACACACACACAGACACACACACACACACAGACACACACAGACACACACACACACACAGACACACAGACACACACACACACACACACACACAGACACACAGACACACAGACACACACACACACACAGACACACACACACACACAGACACACAGACACACACACACACACAGACACACACACAGACACAAGGTGATTACAATAATCTCGTCCAACATTGGTTCAGACAGATTAATGAAATACTGGACTTTGTTTGAAAAAAACTGCAACGAAATCATGAATTTCCAGAGCGTCTAACTGTCCACTGGACAATGGACTCTTATGGTCTTTGTCCTCAGACGTCTTCTGAACCCACAGGTCCATGTGTGTAGATCAGTAACTGTGGACACACTATCTGAGGACATGAAGACGTGAGGACACTTTGTCTTTAGGGACCCTCTACTTACTACCACTGAAGTGTGATGTTGTTTAAACTTTATTAGAGTTTGGTGTCAGTGATAAAAACATGTTCTAATCACTTCATGTTAACACAGTTTGGATCAAAACCACAACATCTACATTTGTCAGTGTTCATGTGAATGGTGTGATTTTAATGTTAACTATATGTATGTACTAACAATCATCTAAAAATGAACTAAACTGATTTTTATTCCAGATAATCCCTTTAATAAATGTAGTGTTCTTTTTCTTTTGGAGAATCAAAATCAAATCAAATGATGACAGAAATAGGAGAACCATGACACTGAGCTTATCAATGATAATTTGTTGCTATTTATTGCTCAGATGCTCGTACATACTTAGGTGTAAATCCTCTTATCCTATCATACAAGGTTAGAGCATGCACGTCTTCTTTACTGTTAGTGTAGTACGTGTCTGCTGCTTTTACCTTTGTCATGTTTGTATCAGTACAAATTAACTATTATTAAAAAAAAATACAACGTTCAGGATTAACTAAAGAAAAAAATGACTTGTTCAAAGGATTAGCATCACTGACTGGATCGCCTAACAGCAGATTAGCTAGCTAGCTAAAGTAGTATGGGGTTATTTAGCTATTTCATTTATCAATAATATTTTTTTATGAATCATACTTTGGTGCCAACACTGCCAGCAGACAGGAAAGACAGAAGTAGAAGCAGAGACAAAAGCATATTCACTTTTGGAAGACAACCTTTTAGCCCCGCCTCCCCTGCCTATGCCTAGGCTAATGTGTTATGTTATGTTTCAATGTTATGCTTTATTTGTTGGTCTTTCAAAAGTAATAAGGTGCTGAAACTTTTTTTTAAGTTTGAATGTGTTGTTTTTTTATGAAAAATGAGTGAATTCTCTTATTTGAAACACTACGTACACCCACTGGC
>CM035793.1:49452637-49462637 GCA_020466265.1 Siphamia tubifer | reverse complement strand
ATTAGACCTTAGTGCAGCCTTTGACACCATTGACCACAGTATCTTAGTGCACAGATTAGAATGTGATATAGGTATTAGAGGAGCAGCCCTCTGCTGCTTTAAATCATATTTATCTAATCACTACCAATTTGTTAACGTTAATCAACAATCATCGCAGTCCTCCAGAGTTAATTATGGCGTTCCTCAAGGGTCAGTCCTTGGGCCTATTTTGTTTACACTATATATATGCTCCCTTTAGGTAACATCATTAGAAATCATGGCGTTAATTTACTGGAAAGTACTGGAAAGTCATCCTCCAAATGTTGGATCATTTGGTGGAGTTGTACAGGTGTTAGAAGTTCCACAGACAAACATAACACACTACAGACACAGATTTGTTGAATTATAGATAAATAATAACCTTTGAATTTACTCTGAGCTTTTATGAACATCTACACATAAACATAAGAAAAGGGAAAAAAGCAAAAATCAGAGGATAATGGTATAATAGGGAAAGGTTAAATGACAAATAAAGGAATTTAGGAAGTGACACAAAAGTCACACTGGGTCCTTATGGGTTAAAACTGCACAAACATGAAATTAAGAAGCAACATAAAACCTAATATTTACACATTTACAAATGACACAATTTATCTTTTGCTGAAACTGCAGGTTGATGTATTTTTAAACCACTTTTGACACCAGCTGATAAGAAGCAGACGTACACAGTTACAAGTTAAAGTGGCACAAACTTTCCTTGGATGAACTCACCTAACATTTGATACTAGAAAAACATCCACATTTTACTAAGTGAATTTTTGTAATTGCAAATCCAAATATATCATCATAAAAAATTAGATAAGACATAATCAGATAGATAGATAGATAGATAGATAGATAGATAGATAGATAGATAGATAGATAGATAGATAGATAGATATGTATAAATCTTCATTCCACATCATTTTATACTAATCTGAAAGTTCTTGAGTTATAACCGATAATGTGATTTTGACCTTTTAGTTAATTGTGACCTTGAACTTTGACCTTTACTCAAATGGTTCATTGCATGTGATGTGCATTAGCTATATGTATATGTCCATGTCATTTAATGGTGATATCTACAGTATTTATTGAGTTATAGCATGATGTGTCTGTGGACACACACACACGCACACACACGCACGCACACGCACACACACACACTCACTCTCACACACACACACACACACTCACACACACGCACGCACACTCACACACACACACACACAGACACACACAGACACACACAGACACACTCACTCACACACACACACACTCTCACACACACGCACACACACACACACACACTCACACACACGCACACACACTCACACACACGCACGCACGCACACACACAGACACACTCACTCACACACACACAGACACACTCACTCACACACACACAGACACACTCACTCACACACACTCACTCACACACACTCACTCACACACACACACACACACACACAGTGATTACAATCATTAACAGCTGTTTCTCTCACTTTTACCTGAAGTCACTGTAGGGGTGGATGATCCACACTCCAAAGGACCTGACCCTGGCCTGTTCTGCAGCGACACCTTTGTGGCTACCAAACATCCGCAGGGAGAACTTGTTGACCCCCGGCTGCAGCATGGACCCAAACTGCCTCTGGAAGTAGGTGGACTGGTCCTCGGGGTCTTCGTTGCCCACCCCCCCTTCTGTTGCGTTGGTGTCCAGCAGCCCGTCAGGGTCAGCTGTGTAGTCATCATTATGAGTCTGGACCAGGGAGAAGAGAGTCCGGGTCACATCGCTCCTCTTCTCTGTCTTCGGGGAGGGGGTGGCCGGAGGAGTCGTCCTCTGAGATCCACTCCTCCACCTGGAGAAGCGCAGGCTGCTCCAGCTTCGGTACCGGGGGATTTCTTGTTTGTGACCTGGACTCTCAGCTCCAGTGACTCTTTTTTCTTCGACAGTCTTACAGGGACTGGCCATGTTAATACTGTACACTTAAAACTCTGCAGCACAAACAGGGCTCACACAGGAGTCAAAGTTACTCAAATGGAAGAAAATCTTAACATTTGGTCCTCCTCAAAAAAAAAAAAAAAAAGTTGTCCAAACGCAAACTCAATATGGAGATAAATATATTGTTTTGGAGGAAAATGCTTCCAGATCCAGAAAAATCCAGGGGAAAAAAAAGCTCAATATTTGTTTTTTTTTTCCCTCTGCAGGTTAGGGTTTGACTTGTGGAAATCTGCTTTAATGGAAAATCAGTTTGTAAAAAAAACTCCCAGGAGAATCCATTATCAAGAAATAAAGAAACACCTGAAAGAAAAACAGATGAGTTGAGAAAAAATGCAAAAAAAAAAAAATAGAATCAAGTGACGTTAACCTTTTGATGGATGAATTATTAAAACCTTTGTCAACATTTTTATTTTTATTATTCTTTAGGCATGAAAAATGTAATATGATTGAAATATTTTTGAATTAAATGGAGTTACAAAAATGTCCACTCAGCTGGACAACATATGTTTAAGCTTTGACACTAATTTTTTTATTTAAAACGTAATAGCAGAACCTTCTTAATGCAGTTTTTTATTTAAGAAGAGACTGTTAATTACAGTTTAATACACTGTAAAATGCTGAAAATAATTAATTGGAATGAGTAGTGTAAACTCACAATCATCATAAAAGTTATACTAGAATGGAGTGTCAGCAACAGTTTGTTTATTTTTGAGTTTATCAAACTTGTCATTTTTAATTAATATGAATGTTTTGCATTTTTATGTAACTACTACTTAAAATTATTAAGTCAGTTACATGATTTTATGTCTTATTTTGAAAGAACAAATAAATAAAATCAAGAATAAATTCAGAATTCAAATCAATTGCATCAGATAGATTTGAATAAATGATCACACATTTGTTTATAAATAATGCAAGGTTGACTCGTTAATTTGATGTTTTTTTTTGTTTTGTTTGACTTTTAAGTCAAGTCTAATTTTTATGTTTAAGGCAATCAGTCGCCACAAATATTTTAAGTTTGGAGGTAAATGATTTAGATTTGTATCAAGTCTATGTTTTAGTTTTATGAGTAATTAAAAGTAGATGTTATGTTTATGAAAAATAAAAATGCTGAGTTTTCATGCTTGAAATGATTAAGTTCACTTCAGTTATTGTAATGAAAACGATGAACAAATATTCTGAGTGGCCTTTTTATTTCATTATAATTTAAAATGTACCATATTTACCATAATTTTAAATGCACCATAAACTCAAAATATATAATCTATGATTTTTCTCAAATATTTAAGTTCATGAACTTAAAAAAAAAACTGTGGACACTGATTGCCTCACTTTTTTTTTAGTTCTGCTAATTTATTCAGGTTTACAGTTTAACAGCAGTTGATTTCCAGATAAACATGTTTAGTGCAGATCAAGTATTAAGGACAGAGCAGTTACAGTCATGATATGAACTGACTGATATGGAAGTAAAACAACTAAACTCATGAATATACAAGAGAACAACTGTAAAATAACTGTCCACTGGACTGACACTGGAAACATGAAAACCTTAGCAGAACTCCAAAAATGCAAGGCAATCGATTGCCTCAATGATTTTCTGTTGATTAAACTTAAAAAATTACATTTTCCAGAACTTCAAATGTAGATGCCTATTAAAGTATAATTAAATGAAAACATTACTTATTAACTTAGTATTCTGAGGTTCTATCAGTCCTACTGGGAGACTAAGACAAGGTTCAGTGTCTTTGTCCAAGGACACTTGGACATGTGGACATGTGGACAGCCAGAGCCGGGACGTGAACCCTTCAGTCATTGGACGACCCACTCTACCAAGTGAATAAAATTTATGGTTATTTCATCATCTACTACATCAGTTAAGTTTCCTTTTTTCAATCATCCTCATTTGAAACTATATAAAAAAACAGAACAATATCATTTTCAGCATTTAATGACTTAATTCCACTCAGTTTAACCTCATCTATGTTTTTCAGTTATGTTCACTTATATCCACAATAGTTCCCCCTAATAATAATATTTTTTTAAAAAGTTGGAAGAACTTAAAAGAAGAACATGCTACAGTAACGTAATATATTTAAGTTAGTAGTACTACTTCTGAAACTTTGAGTATTCACAACTTAATATATTTCATTATTCTGAACATAAAGGTTTGCAGCACATGCATCAAAGGGTTAAAACAAGTAGAAAAAAATACCATCAAAGTAGCAGGATTTCCTCTTGAACACGTGCACAGTGCAGTTAGAATAAAAACAGTGGCTTTTCCATGAACAAGTCCTCACATGAACCCGTGAAAAGTTCCATTAGAAGCACCATCATTATCATCATCATCATCATCCTCAGCAGCAGTAGATGCAGCAGCAGTAGATGCAGCAGCAGTAGATGCAGCAGCAGTAGATGTATAAAGTCCTGGAGCCTCAGTGGATCCTGGTCCTCCTCCAGGACAGGACGGAGGCTCAGTAGCCTTCAATAATCGGCTTGTTGGCATAACTGCATCCATTCACCTCTCTGCTCTTCCTCCTCCTCCTCCTCCCGCTGTGACACTGCCCTCCCCTCCCACTATAGAAGTGACAGGAGTGTGGGAGGTCATGCAGCCGCAGGTCATGTTGCGCCTGCAGGACGGGAAGTGTCGGGTCAGCGGCACCGAAAACACCATGAATTACTCATTAACGGTCAGATGGTCCAGAGGGAAAAAAGATAAAGTAACAGGGCATAAATGCAAAGGAAATAAAACAGGAAATACTGTCTGTTTCTGGTGGTAAAAAGTATTATTATAGAATAGAATGGAATAGAATAGAATAGAATAGAATAGAATAGAATAGAATAGAATAGAATAGAATAGAATAGAATAGTCAGTGACGTGCGGTGGTTGGGGGGGGGGGCACTAAAGAGCAGATTTTTAGAACCTCAAACCAGAACAGATTGTGTGCACGCGCCGGAAGCGTGCGCGCACCGAACATGCAGCTCTATAGTGCTATTATACAAAGTTTTAATAGGGAGCCTAAGTGACGCGATTCTATTTCCAGTCGATTTCCGGGCAATGGGGCCAAAGTGCCATAAAAAAATGAACGCGAGTCAATGGAGGGATAAAAGTAATTTTCTGGTCCCGTTTGAAATGTGCTACGGTTTTCACATATGATGTGTGTGAATTTTAAAGATCCATTTTCACATTGATAAAGCACTGACTTTGGACAGACATCCAAAGTTACGTTAGGTTTTATGTCAGAGTAAGTAATGGACTACAACGTTCGTCTCACAAATATGACGTCACCACCAAGCTTCACCATCAAACTCTTTGAAAATGGCTGTGACTTTGGCGAGCTTCACCTCCTTCTTTCAGGACGAAGGCAAGAGCATCAAACGTGGAGAAAACCCACTTTAAATCGGGGCATGTGGAAAGTGGCAGCTACTCCAGGGGAGAGATAGTTGGTCGAGTGAGAGCCAGCATGTGGGACAAGCGGTAGAGGGCAGAGTCCTGCACGGTTCTGATTTTGACAAACCGCAACCGCCCGTACCCGTCATGTTCAAACTCGTATCCGACCCGTTTTCCGACGAAAAAAAAAAAAATCCGCACCCGAACCGACCCGCTATAAATAAACCCGATATCCGAACCGAACCCGGAAGAAAATGTCAGATAGCCAAACTTAAATACAAACATTTATTGCCACGAATATACTGAACAGTGACATAGCCAAGGTAGAGCCAAATAAAAATGTTGTTAAACAGGAGCAGACAAATAATAAACTCAAAAAATAGTTTTATCCGTGAGCTCACACACACACACACACACACACACACACACACACACACACACACACACACACACACACACACACACACACAGGAGGCAGCTATACAAGTCCAAACTAAAGAACAGCTTTTAGCCTATGAACCGCAAATAAGACCCGCGATCACCCACGTCCGACCCGAACCGAACCCGTATCCGACACAGCACAACATTTTTCACCCATTTCGTGAAAATCTGCGGTTCACCCACAGGTACCCGAACCCGTGCAGGACTCTGGTAGAGGGAACATGTGGAAATGGTGTTGTGATTACACCGGGACACAAAGCACACAGGTATTTACAAATGAAAAATAGAAAAGGTGGTATACGGTTTAGAAAAGTTTGCAGGGAAAGATTCTGCTGTGACGTCAGCTATGTGACGTCTGATATGTAGTCCAAACAGAGTCCAAATAATGACATATTTTTACACGATAATAAATCACAAAACACGTATCAAAGAAACTCCAAACGTACATCATTGGTTATGATTTTAATTGAAGTACAGCAAATGTGTGATTCAGGACATAAAGTAAAGTGGAGCAGAAAATAATTATTTTCTCCTCATCCACTCTCATGTTAAATTTTTTTCCGAACTTAGGCCCAGTGGACCGACCTGAAAGGGCTCCTTATACAGATAACATGATCATTGTGATTTTCACACAAAATAACCCACCCTAATTATTACAAATATGCTCTATGCTCTAGGGTTACCCCTACAGTGTATCAGAGCTGAATAATGTGAAAATATGAACCCTGATTAAAATGTGAAAATATAGCTGATTTTAGATGCAATTCACTTTTGCTTTAGTCTGCTTTGCGTCGTTCACTGTATATTTAGTTTTGCTTTATTATTTATTTTCATTTCAGTTAAGCTAATATTTGTTATAATCCTGACACATGCAGTGAAAGTATTGCTTATCTTACCTTTACTTGTACATAGACAGTAAAAAGGCAGGGAAAGTAGTAAAGGTGTTTTTGTACCACAGACACAACGCCAATCTTTTCCAGTATAAACCAGTTCATTTGAAATGAACCACTTTTATTCCTTCCCGTCAGTTGAAGCTAATTAACTTTGTATTTCCGGTGTCAGTCTCCCAGTAATTATAACATCTTGCTTTGAATGAAAGTCTAGGTTTGAAAAATGTGTTAGTTTATAAATAAAATCCTCCATTTTCAGAGTGGGAAAATCGGTGCATTTGTTTGGTTGTTGTTCTTTTAAACTTTGTAAGAATAAACTCAGTCATGAACGTTAGACTCAGTGTTTCACTATCGCCCCCTTCTGTGAGGAGGAGGTACTGTCTGCTTTAATATAACACTTTTACTGTGCATTTAAGACTTAAATACACATACATACGTATGTGTATTTACATAAACACATACGTGAAATACATTACTGAACACTATAGAAATCAAGACATATAATAAAAGTGTCTTCAAACACGGAAACGTACAGAGAAACAACAACAAGCACGCGACAATTTCACGCGCTCAATCCAGTCTGTAAGGTATTCGTTCTTTGCCATGACGTCACATCAGTAACTTGACGGGGCGGCTTCTCGGTTTCCGGTTTTCTGCAACCATCGCGATTGACAGGAAACATCAGTCTTAAAAATAAGTCTTGAAAAAGACCGCTTTTATTTTATAAGGCAAAAGAAACAATACAATGAACACTGTGTACGCCATCATCTAAATGTAATAACAAAAATGCAGACCCTGAAAAAAATGTAATTACATTACATAATATTTTAAACATATAAAACAACTGAGAAAAAATACATACAAAGGCATTCATAGACAGTAGGTTACTGTAAAATAATTTACATGTGAAAGATGTAGATACTCTCAATGTCACTGACAGCAGATGGGTCATTTTTATTCTACTACTGACTGCAGATGGAAAAATACTGAGAGATAATACTTCAAAATTTATGTAATCTGTTTTATCTTTAAAAATCCAATGATCTTTAAGACGTATATATTAAAAATAAAGATAAAGACTTGAAAAAGCTGCATATATGATAGACAAGTAAATACGCCTGATCTTTAAAAATGCAAAAATCTTTAAGAATAAAAAAAAAAAGACAGTAAGAAATGAAATGAAAAATGAATAGTGTCAAATCTGCCTGTTGTTTACATCCACTCATCACATAATTTAAACTTCAGTATACTGTAGAAGGTGCACTTAAAAGCCTTTAATTTGTCAAAAAACGACAGCACACTTTATAATCCAGAGTGCCTTATATATGGATTAATTCTGCTTTTGCTTAGTGACTTGGAAGCCATTTTGTCCTGTACACACAGTGCTCACGGCGTGGAGTAAAACATACTGTACTTCACCACAATAATAATGTGTGTGTAAAAGGAGTGAACTGAAAAAGTCAGTATATTGTGTTGGATTTTACATTTTATAACTGAATAATTTTGACAGTTATTGTGAATATGCCAACATTTGATTTAGCCATGCTATCTCTATTCATTACATGCTAGGTGTGATTTGCTGGGGGTTGTACAGTTAGGGTCTTGCGGTCTATGAGTGTTTCTAACAGCGTGAACACAAAATGCCTGAAAGAGGAACTTGACACAAACACATTTATGGAGGTAAATATCTGTCAGTCCAGTGATACAGACCAGCAGAGGATCAGGTGCATTCTGGGAGCTTCTTCACCATTAGAAAATAAAAACAGGAACAGTTTTTTCATCACTGATTTTGCTGCGTTACGTGTGCGCAGGCATGGCCGGCGTGCGCCCAGGGCCGGTTTGTCGGGGTTCAGTTGGTTCTCTCTCCGGCCAACGTCAGGTCAAACTGAGCATGTGAGACACGTCCCCAGATGGTCCATGTTCAGAGGGGGGTACTGGTGGTCGTGCCAGTGGGAGTCGGGTTAGTGGCGGTTCACCCCCCAGACAGTAGATGGTAGACGGCCCTTTGTCCATTTTACACTTCCTGATTTGAAAACAGAAATCGAACGGCCACTATGTACACACACCCAAAACATCCAATGCGAGCTTTTTCATCCCCCCTGTTTTGTTGACAAATCTCACCCTGATTGTGGCTAGGCTACTACGATAGAACATTAGATTTACTGACGCTAGGAGGAGCTAGCGTGGCTAGGCTACTACGATAGAACATTATATTTACTGATGCTAGGAGGAGCTAGCGTGGCTAGGCTACTACGATAGAACATTAGATTTACTGATGCTAGGAGGCGCTAGCGTGGCTAGGCTACTACGATAGAACATTAGATTTACTGACGCTAGGAGGAGCTAGCGTGGCTAGGCTACTACGATAGAACATTATATTTACTGATGCTAGGAGGAGCTAGCGTGGCTAGGCTACTACGATAGAACATTAGATTTACTGATGCTAGGAGGCGCTAGCGTGGCTAGGCTACTACGATAGAACATTATATTTACTGATGCTAGGAGGCGCTAGCGTGGCTAGGCTACTACGACAGAACATTATATTTACTGATGCTAGGAGGAGCTAGTGTGGCTAGGCTACTACGATAGAACATTATATTTACTGATGCTAGGAGGAGCTAGCGTGGCTAGGCTACTACGATAGAACATTATATTTACTGATGCTAGGAGGCGCTAGCGTGGCTAGGCTACTACGATAGAACATTATATTTACTGATGCTAGGAGGCGCTAGCGTGGCTAGGCTACTACGATAGAACATTATATTTACTGATGCTAGGAGGCGCTAGCGTGGCTAGGCTACTACAATAGAACATTATATTTACTGATGCTAGGAGGAGCTAGCGTGGCTAGGCTACTACGATAGAACATTATATTTACTGATGCTAGGAGGAGCTAGCGTGGCTAGGCTACTACGATAGAACATTATATTTACTGATGCTAGGAGGCGCTAGCGTGGCTAGGCTACTACGATAGAACATTATATTTACTGATGCTAGGAGGCGCTAGCGTGGCTAGGCTACTACAATAGAACATTATATTTACTGATGCTAGGAGGAGCTAGCGTGGCTAGGCTACTACGATAGAACATTAGATTTACTGACACTCAGGGGGGTCTAGCACGACCAGGCTGTTTTGTTACAACTCAACATTGGCAGTTGTGAATATGCAATGTTTCAACAAAGTTATTGTGAACATGTTGAAAGTTTCACTGACTTATTTATTTAGTTTCACTTAATGCACTTTGTAATCCAGTGCACTTT